>MJUU01036050.1:0-32232 GCA_002080025.1 Modiolus philippinarum
TTTAGCCTATTGGAGTTATAGATTATGCCTCCATTTTCCGCAAATCCTCTTAGACGGCTGGAATGCTTCAATATATATTTCAGATGTGCACAACGTATTTTTAATGGTCTCGCCTGCGACGAAAGTCGCTGAAAGCGAGACATGGGTATTACTCTCCGAAATTTTACCAAGTGTAAAAAAATAGATTACAGGAAACACCTACAATGACTGAAAATTATCATTACATGCCACAATCTGCCAGCGAACTACACAGGAAAAACACGAAAAAGACAAAAGACAAACGTACACAACGATAGGAACTCGGGACAGCCGGACTTGGTACTGGCACTAGCAGAAGCTAGCGGTAGGGTTAAACCGGTTTATGGGTACCCAAATCTCCCCTTTATCTGTTCCGTTTCCCTATAGTATCATAAACATACGAAGCCTTTAACATGAACTTTAGCCAACAAGCTGAAGTCGACGATTCGAATGTTACTATCCCCATTACTGCTTCAGCCCATGACACTCCAAATCTGCAACAAATACATATAACCGATGACGAAGTCTATGATTACCTCCTTCTCCTTGATGTCTCAAAATCCATAGGTCCCGACAGAATAAGCCCAAGGTTTCCTAAATATGCAGCTCGCGAACTAAGCTATCCTCTGGCTCTGCTATTCAACAAGTCCTTACAATAGTGCACATACCCAGCCGATTGGAAAATTGCTAATGTAATCCCAGTATTCAAAAGTGGAGATCGTAAGTAAATCGAATTATAGACCCATTTCTCTTTTGTCAATTATAGGTAAAACAATGGGAAAATGTATATTAAAACATATTTTCAATTTTCTTTCTAGGAACAATATTATAACAAGTTCTCAATCTGGTTTCATACCAGGTGATTCAACTGTAAACCAGTTATCAAGCCTTACCAATGATATTGGTCTTGCTCTTGACTCGCGCAAAGAAATCAGAGTAATCTTTTGTGATATAAGTCGAGCATTTGATCGCGTCTGGCATGAGGTACTCCTCTTCAAACTTGAGCAAATTGGTATTACCGGTGACCTTTTAAATTGGTCCAGGAGTTACCTCTTAGATAGGAAACAAAAAGTAGTAATTAGTGGCCAAACTTCTAACCTCATTAATATGAAGGCCGGTGTGCCTCAAGGATCTATATTAGGGCCTATCCTCTTTTTAGTCTTTATAAATGATATCGTATCCGATATTGCTTGTAACATAAAACTCTTTGCAGATGATACTTCACTATATATTGTTGTTGAGGACGAGTACGCTGCTGCGGAAGCCCTTAATTCTGACATTGAAAAAATCCACCAATGTTCTGAAAAATGGCTTGTTACTTTTAATCCTCGAAAAACGGAAATTATGACAATATCTAAAAAATATCTTAAGCCCCATCACCCCCCTATTTACATGAACGGAAATATTATAAATGAAGTTGAAAAACATAAACATTTACGATTGATTTTTCAGGAAGATGGTAGTTGGAATCACCACATTGAGTATATTATTGATAAGGCAACCCCACATCTTAACCTTTTACGCAGCTTAAAATTTAAGCTCAACAGACAGCACTTGCAAACTATTTATTTCAGTTTTATAATGCCAGTTCTGGAATATGGTGATACCATATGGGACAATATTCCAAACTACCTTAAAAACAAATTAGAAAATATCCAGATTGAGGCTGCTAGAATTATTACTGGTGCCACTAAACTTTGTTCTTTGGATAGTTTGTACAAAGACACTGGTTGGGATTCCCTAAACGAGCGCCGAAGAAAGCATAAACTTATAAAATTCCATAAGATGTTTCATCGTCACACTTCGTTATACCTGAACGACCTCGTTCCTCAACAACTTTAAAACCTGCACAATTATAACACAAGACGATCGGACAACGTACAAAATATTAATTGTCGAACGTCATTTTATAAGAATTCTTTTCTCCCATCAGTAATCGAAGAGTGGAATTCTCTTCCCGAAGAAGTAAGAGATAATTCTTCAAAAAATTCATTTAAGTACTACTTGAATCGTACCACACGAAAAGTGCCTAAATATTATAATTCTGGAACCAGGAAAGGCCAAGTCCTTCATGCCAGACTTCGATTAAATTGTAGTAGCCTAAATGGACATTTGTTTAAAAAAATATAGTCAATTCTAAATTGTGTGCTTGTGGCCGGATTGAGAGCTCAAAATTTTTTTACTTGAATGCACTATCTATGCTGCTGTCCGTGAGAGAACAATTGATACCCTGCAAATAACTTATGTTAATACATTACTGTACGGAAATGATGATTTGAGTTGTAACGTGAACTCAAATATTTTTGAAGCCGTTCAAACTTTCATATTAGATTCCGGGCGATTTGGTTTTTAATCTTGGTGGGTCTGATACTAGATGTTTGAATGTTGACCGTTGTTTTTCTAATTATTAACCTTTAATTCGTGATTTTTATGCGCAGGTTTCTCAGTGCGTTGTGGTGTACAATAATAAAATTAAAACAAATATTTATGATTACTAGTATATTTCAATGTTTTCGTTACAGTGTTGTCAATTACTATTATTTGTTTACGTGGAGAGAGATTAATGTAAGGCTCTGCCTTGTTTCTCTATCCACCAATCATCTGTACTGTGTCTGTTTGTTACATGTGCCTTTTACTTGAAATAAATATTGTTTAAACTAAACATACGAATAAAACCCAATACAGGTAGACTACTAACTCCATGACTACAATCTTGAAAGGAGAGAAAAAGACAATACGTAATTTTGAAAGAGGGGTCAAAGGGTGCTCGCCGCGCTAAACTGTCGGCTAGATCAAGGAGCCTGGTCTACTGGTAGAACACTGTTGCACTACGGAAGAAAAATCAAACTCAAAACTTCCCGAAGAGTTTGGTCAAGAATCATCATAAATTTCAGTAACTATCGGCAGTATCAGTGCTAAAAAAGCTATCTTGTTGATATGCCCTATTACGTAAAGAATGTAAGCTACTACTCAGATTTTCTGGACGTTTAATCAATTTCTGGCATTTTCAACAACATTTCCGCAAAAACGAGGATAAGAAATGCCCTTAGTAAAAAGTTGTTTACGGGTAACGCCATATTTAGATATCAAATGTTCGTATCTATTATAAAACTTCTTAAATGCATTCAACAACTTATGAAATCTGTAACCCTGTTGTAAAAGTTTGGTTGTGATAGTTAGGTTATGTTTAAATCGTCAAAGAGTAGAACAAACTCGTGCGAACCGTACCAGTTGAGAAATATACAACCGGTAGGATAGAGCTAGAGGAATGTCGCCGTCAAGAAAAGGAAAGTTAGTAATTGTGAAATCAAAGTCATCCAGTATATCACGGATTTTAGTTCTTATTTTACTAGAGTCAATAATGATAGTTAAATCCAGAAAAGGCAGCATTTGGAATCATTGTTAGTTTTATTTAATTTCAGCTGTTGCGGGTAAATAAGTCTACATAATCTAAAAACTGAGTAGTATCAATAGTAAGGATAAAGTCAATGTACCTGCTATGATCATTGAAAATAGAAATCAGTTTATCACTGTTTTGTATGGTTCAGTTTTGCAGTTTTTTCATAAAGTCTTGTTCGTAACAGAAAAGAAAAAAGATCTGCAATTAGACGTGCACAATTTGTACCCATGGGAAAACCTATGACCTGTTGATAAATAGTGATGCTAAAAGATTGAGTGCATAAATCATATCATCACATGTCCAGGAACAATGATTTTTATAGGTAATATTAGAGAAGAATCCTTACTTTTTGTTAGAGCAAATGAACTGCAGACCAGGAAATTTAAAAAAATCGGGGACATCTGGTCCACCAGCAGTGGCATCGGCCCAATGAAAACTTTGTCAACAGGTACAAACATATACTTTGTACCAAGACCTTAAGACCTTAATAACTTTTAAAGTATATTTATTACATGCAACATCTTGTGTCCACATGTTTCACATGAGTTTGACCTCGGCTTCAAGGTTCAGTGACTTCATTAAAATTGCGACATATTTTAACATTCCTTTTCTCGGGATTTGTAATGCATAGATGTGTGATATTTAATGCACTGATGTATCATAGTGGGCACATACCAGTCTGTCACTTGTCAATTGACTTCGACCTAATTTGCACGGTTCAGTGGCATTGTAAATTTTGCGTCCTGGTGTTACATTCAAGTCATTTTCTCCTCCATTGTATTGTATATAGACACATTATGTATGGTATTGCTGTAGTTACATGCTCGTCCGGACACCTGTTATGTAACCTTCACCTCAATTTCATGGTTCAGTGACCCTGATAATTTTTTACATTCATGTCCATTTCTCAGTAATTGTAACACGCTGACAGATCATACTTGGCTTATTTTTACATCATAGACGGTACATGCCAGTCTGACACCTGTCATGTTACCTTCACCTTAATTTCATGATTCAGTGACTTTGTTAGTTTTTTTTACATTCATGTCCATTTCTCAGCAATTGTAACACTAGACAGCCCTTTTTTGGTGTATTGCTGTAACATAATTGGTACATGCCCGTCTGACACCTGTCATGTAACTTTGACCTCAATTTCATGGTTCAGTGACTTTGTTAATCTTTTTTTTACATTCATGTCTATTTCTCAGCAACCGTAACAAATAGACAGATCAAACTTGGCTAATTTGCAATCTTAGTTGATACATGCAAGACATGTAACCTTGACCTTAATTTCATGGTTCGTGGACTTTGTTAATTTTTTTACATTAATATACATTTCTCAGCAATTGTGACACCTAAACTTTCCATATTAGTATTGTTGTTACATCTTTGTGGGTACTAGATGCTAGTCTGTCAAGTAATATTGACCTTGATTTCATTGTTCAATGACTTTGTTCATCTTTAGCTCCCCTGGCTATGCCAGGATGAGCTTTTGCAATCACTTGGCGTCCGTCGTCCATCGGTCGTAAACTTTTCATTCAAAGATCCTCTCCTCTTAATCCAGTGGGTTTATTGAAATCTGGCCACAATAGTCCTAAGGTGGTCCCCTTTTAAAATTGCATCCGGCAGGTCCGTATCTCATCTAAGATGGCCGCCAGCGGGGAACATAGTTTTAAAATTGGACCTTATGGGAAACACACATTCAAAGATCTTCTAAGAAACTACTAGGTCCTTAAATGATCCCATCCAAAACAGGTATCCGGCTGGTCCGTACCTCATCTGAGATGGCCTTCAGCGGGGAACATAGTTTTAACATTGGACACAATGTAAAACACATTCAAAAATCTTCTTTTCAGAAACTACTGGTCAAATTAGAACCAAATGTAGTGACAATATTTTAGTCTTTAAATGGTCCCTACCCAAGAATGTATCCGCCAAGATGGCCGCCAGCGGAGAACATAGTTTTTAAATTTGACCCTATGGGAAAAGACATTCAAAGTTCATCTTATCAGAAACTACTGGTCCAGTTAGAACCAAACCAATTCACGATGGTCTTTAGATTGTTCCATCCAACAAGGTATCTTGCAGGTCCGTACCTCATCCAAGATGGCCGCCAGCGAGGAACATAGTTTTAACATTGGACCACATGGAAAATACATTCAAAGATCTTCTCAGAAACTACCAGTCCAATCATGATCAAACTTTGTCTAAATGGTCCTTAGATGATCCCTTCCAAAAAAGGTATCTGGCAGGTCCGTACCTCATCCAAAGATGGCCGCCAGCGGAGAATATAGTTTTTAACATTGGACCTTAAGGAAAATTCATTCAAAGATCTTCTTCTCAGAAACGACCAGTCCATTTATAACCAAACTTAGCCACAACGGTCCTTAGATGGTCCCTTCCAAAAAAGGTATACGACAGGTCTGTACCTCATCCAAGGTGGCCGCCAGCGAGTAAAATAGTTTAAACATTTGACCCAATGGAAAATACATTCAAAGATCTTCTTCTCAGAAACTACTAGTCCAATTATAACAAAACTTTGTCTAAATCGTCCTTAGAAGGTCCCTTCCAAGCAACAGATGAAGATTAACGATGAAAAAAAGGAGTGAAACTTATAAAAATCGAAGTCCAAAGACATGGCCAAAACCAGAGAACACAGAAAACAATGACGCCATATACAAAACAATGACGTCCGACAGATACAAAGCACAGAAATACAAATCACAACATTCAAAACAAAGGCACTTACAGTGTGAACTCCAGTGAAATTGACAGTGACATAAAAGGTATCCGGCAGGTCCTTACCTCATCCAAGATGGCCGCCAGCGGAGAACATAGTTTTTAACATTGGACCTTTTGGGAAAAGACATTCACAGATCTTTTTATCAGAAACTACTAGTCCAGTTAGAACAAATTTTAGTGACAATGGTCCTTAGATGGTCCCATCCATAAAAAGGTATCTTGCAGGTCCGAACTTCATCAAAGCTGGCCGCCAACGGGGAACATAGTTTAAATATTGGACTTCATGGAAAATAAATTCAAAGATCTCAGAAACTACCAGTCCATTTATAACCAAACTTAGCCACAATGGTCCTTAGATGGTCCCATCCAAAAAAGGTATCCGGCAGGTCCGTACCTCATCCAAGGTGACCGCCAGCGGGGAACATAGTTTAACATTTGATCCTATGGAAAATACATTCAAAGATCTTTTCAGAAACTACCAGTCCAATTAAAACCAAACTTAGTCAAAATGGTCCTTAGATGGTTCCTTCCAAAAAGGTATCCGGCAGGTCCGTACCTCATCCAAGATGGCCGCCATTGAGGAACGTAGTTTTACCATTGTACCCTATGGAAAATACATTCAAAGATCTTCTAAGAAACAACTAGTCCAATTATAACCGTGGCAAACTTAGTCTAAATGGTCATTAGATGGTCCCATCCAAAAAAGGTATCCTGCAGGTCCGTACCTCATCCAAGATAGCCGCCAGTGGAGAACATAGTACTTAACATTGGACCCTATGGGAAAAGACATTCAAAGATCTTTTTATCAGAAACTACTAGTTCAGTTAGAACAAAATTTAGTCACAATAGTCCTTAGATGATCCCATCCAAAAAAGGTATCTTGCAGGTCCGTACCTCATTCAAGGTGGCCGCCGGTGGGGACATAGTTTTAAAATTGGACCATATGGAAAATAAATTCAAAGATCTTCTCAGAAACTACCAGTCCATT
Organism: Modiolus philippinarum; assembly: GCA_002080025.1. Classification (NCBI taxonomy): domain Eukaryota; kingdom Metazoa; phylum Mollusca; class Bivalvia; order Mytilida; family Modiolidae; genus Modiolus; species Modiolus philippinarum. The sequence goes on from MJUU01036050.1 coordinate 7,149, forward strand.
TAAAACCAAACTTAGCCACAATGGTCTTTAGATGGTCCCTTCCAAAAAAGGTATCCGGCAGGTCCGTACCTCATCCAAGATGACCGCCAGCGGGGAACATAGTTTAAAATTGGACCCTATGGAAAATACATTCAAAGATCTTCTTAGAAACTACTAATCCAATTTTAACCAAATTTTGTCTAAATGGTCCATAGATGGTCCCTTCCAAAAAGGTATCCGGCAGGTTCGTACCTCATCCAAGATGGCTGCCAGCGGAGAATATATTTTTTTAACATTGGACCTTACTGAAAATACATTCAAAGATCTTCTCAGAAACTACCAGTCCAATTATAACCAAACTTAGTCACAATGGTTCTTAGATGTTTCCTTCCAAAAAGTATCCGGAAGGTCCGTACCTCATCCAAGATTACTGCAAGCGGGAACATAAATTTAACATTGTACCCTATGGAAAAGACATCCAATAACCTTCTTCTTAGAAACTAATAGTCCAAGTAAAACCAAACTTAGTCTAAATGGTCCTTAAATGGTCCCATCCAAAAAGGTATCCGACTGGTCCGTACCTCATTCAAGATGGCCGCAAAGTTTTAGCATTGGACCATATGGAAAAAACTTTCAAAGAATATCTCAGAAACTTCAAGTCCAAATGAGAACCCTACTTAGTCTTAATTTTACTAAATTTTGTTTAAAACTAAGGAATATCTCCCTCGTGTCTAGTTCTGTCCTTAGCTGAATTTTGGCTTTTCTATTTAGATCCTTTTGGTTATTTGTTCTCTATCAGGTTTTACACGTTTTTCGATTAATGGACTTCCAAATGTTTTGGATTTATCTGCACTGATGAGACATAAGTTGTCGAAATGCGCATATGCAGAAGAAAAATTAACAGTAACTTCGGTATTTTGTTATTTAGTCACAATGACCCTAGATGGTTCCATTAACGAAAGGTATCCGGCAGGTCCGTACCTCCTCTAACATGGTTGACATGGGTTGTAATTGATAGCTAGGCTCTCAGTTGCCATGGAAACTAGACCAAAAAACTGAAATTTTAGAGAAAAAAGATATTATTAATATCGGCAATATTAAATTACAAGGGGAATCACTGTCCAAATTTTATTTAAAAGGGGGACTCTGAATGTTTTAATTTCAGCATTACCTTGATTATGAGAGGAACCCCTGTCCAAATTTGTTAATGATGTTCTGTCATGGGTTGTAATGGATGGTGGAGGTTTTGGTTGCCATGGAAACCAAACAAGACTAAAGCTGTCGCCGAATTGCAACCAATTATGCCCCCGCTCATTGAACCCTGAACCAATATGGCAAGTGCAAATTAAAGTGTGTGTTGACACAATACAGGTGTTGACACAGTACAAGTATGGACACAATCATGTGCCTCCCCTTTTTCCAAAATATATAAGAGGGAAGTTCTGAGCCAAAAGATCGATTCTATGGGTGCTAGGCAATCTTCCCATTTTGAAGCACTTTGAATTTTCCCGCTTTTTTCCAGTTTTCATGGCAACGGCAGCCATTTTGAAAATTCTGAAATCCAGAATCATTTCTATGGGTGCTTCACATACTAATAACTAATTTTCATTTGCAAAGACTGCCACACGTGACTTTAAACAAAGCATCGTGTCTCCCGCTGAACGTCGTGTCCAACATCATATCCCCCTCATTCGAAATGCTCTAGATTTTACAAGAGTTATCCAATAAATATTAGTGAGTGAATTTGGGCAATAATAAAGAGGTGTTCCGAGTTATGAAACAGCTCACTGTCGCCTAACTATAGATCACAGTGAGATGGTGTATTTGCTAAATAATAAAATCTCAAAAGAACAGTTGTAATTTCAGTATTAATACTTTTCTAATGTCACATATCAGTTTTCAGTGCTGACGTTGCTCCCTTTTGGCTTCATTGGCAGTTTCAGTTAGTTCATTTGTGTTATCATGTCAATTTCAAAAATCAATAAAACAAATGTATCTCAGCAATGGCAATGCCTTTCTTAACTGCTTCGGCAAAAAGAAAATTTACAAATTTTCAGAAATGACGGAGGATGAGGAAGAACCACCTCTTGATCGCTTATAATGATTTTTACATTTTAAAAATTTATTTCCCATGCATGATGGAGATATGAAAATTCAGGCGATGCCCTCTGGAAATATGATTCCCTCGGGTAGACAAATCTTCATATCTCCCACATGCATGGGAAATAAGTGTATAATATTGCACACTAACTTTGATTAACATTTCCAGGTAACACCCCTTTCACACCCACAATAGATTAACCATGCTCTTCTGTTCGTCATCAATTACTTCAGCCATGTCAATCAAAACCTCGTTTAATCTATTTTAGTTATTAAATACCACTGGGTTGATGCTTCTGTTGGTGGGTTGTCAGTCTCGAGTGTATTCACCCACCAAGAAGTCAAGTACTTCTGTACTCCCCTTTCTCCCAAAAGGCAAACAGACAAAAACAAAATAAACAAACAAATACAAAAAAAAAAAAAAAAACAGAAGAAAAATAAAAACATCCAAAAAAAAAACAAAAACGATCTTATTTGTTATCATCTTGCAATATGTATAAATTTAGGAAAAATATTTAAACTAACAGGTATCTCCCTCGTGTAAAGTTGAGTCCGCAGCTAATTTTAGGATTCCTTTCAGCATTTATGCATAGTTCATATTTTGGTCTTCCAAAAATTTGATTTGTGCTGCTCTTAAAAAAAGAGACATAAGTTGTCGAAATTTCCATCTGCTAAAACTAAATTTAGTCATTTTTGGTATTTTAGTTCTTCATCGGTAGATCCAGCCCTCGAAAAATGGGGTTCTAGAAAAGGGTTTTTCAGTCGATTTTGTGCCAGTAGTTATAGCTTTTTTAGCCTAAATTCTGCACGAATCAAAAACAAATCAAGAAAGGCCGGGGGTTCAACCCCCCTCCCCGACCTCTATCCGCAATCGTTATTTCTAATTCATCTTGTTAATATTAGTGAGAATGATAATGATTTAAAATTGAGAGTGGATTAATACCCTCCACAACTCAGATAAATATGCTTTTTTTTCTGAGTAATTTTCATTATGGCTCCTGTAACGCAGTTTGACTGCTTCCAAACGTTGTTAGAGATAGAATGGAAACAGGAGGTAAAAACTGGTATCAAAGTGCATTCCTGGAGGTCATGTTTGTGTATAGAGAGACATAGTGTTTCGTGCCAGCTTAAATATTGTTCATGATATTTGATTATTCTCATAAATTACAAGCTCATTTAAGTACCTATGCGCGCTTCGTTGGAGTTTCTCAGGCTACCATCTACTGATACGTTCGTTTTGTTTCATTGCCGTATGTATGTTCATTAAAGTAAATTCCATACTGGTTTGAATGAATGAGGTTCGAGTTGGAAAGATGGTAAATTTGAGTTCAACTTTCTATTACTTTGTAAGTAAAATGAAACTGTTTTGCAAAATTGTTTTAAAACCCTTTTAACCTTTTGTAGAGAACAACCTAAATTTTCTGTAGGACTGGTCAAAGAAAATATCAACATAGGTAAAATTCTGATGGAGATTACAGATAATTTTGAAAGGGAAATAACCCAACTTTCCCATAAATGTCATCTTTAAAAAAAAAACAATGCATTTTACCTTTTAATTATGAAAATGTTACTGAAATAGTTGAAAGAAAGATAAAAATGTTAAAACATTAAGTCTTTTGAAACAAATTAACTACAAAAACAAAAGCTGCTTCGCGTAAAAAAAGTGTAAGTAAAGACTCTCGAATGGAGTCCGTCTTAAAAGTGTGTAATTCTGTTTCAAAACTTTGTAATTTTGCACTGCAAAACCCGAATCTTAAGCGTGCACGAGACGTAGATAAATATTTGTCAGGCTAAAAACGTTTTCCGAAAATGTCGAATTTGAATTCGAGTCCTGGATTAAGACGACTGTACAACGTAATTTTACACTTCGACTTAATACTAGAAAAGTAATGCGGATTATTTAAGAACATGAATAGTTAGCCCTCCTGTGAGTTTCTAAATAAACCTGATTATAATAGAGTTTATTGGTGATTATTTGATTACCATTTATTTTTTGTAATGATTATTTCATTATTAGAACCTTTCCTGATTATTTGATTACCATATTGTGTGAAAATTTACTAGAATTTCCCAAATTTTCACTATTACTAACAATAAGGAATTACTGACTACATGTGCAAAAAAGTTATGATTTCTTGATTACTGTCAGTAATCTTGTGTCGCTTCTCGGATCCAGCCTTCGGGAAGGAGTGTCCAAAAGGGTTCCAGAAAGAAATCCAGAGAAATGGGTTTCTAACCCCAAAAGTCCCTCCCTCTTGATCAGCCAATGTTTTCTGTTTTCTTTTTTTTGTCATGTCTCCTGACGGGGAGGGGGAGACATCTATTTTGTTGTGTCCTCAATTGTAGCCAACAGGTAATACACACCTGTAGTTATGGCTGTTCATCACTCCTGAATACACAATATGCATTCTGATATTACGTAAATAACTGTGCTTTGTGTATTAAATGTAAATCGCGCTGCACGGCAGGTTCGAAATTAAAACAAGTAGTATATAGGGACAGTTCGGGTTGTACTTGTCGATGTGGAGTCACCGGAAGTCACGTGACCGGAAGTGGAAGTTACATGATCGGAGGTAGAAATAATTGGGTTGCGCATGCGCAACCGGAAGTAACACTAAGGGTGCAGTACACAGTTTTTCCAATGTCACTTAAGTAAACAGTGGGGTGAAACCATCCCCCCACTGGAGGATTTGCTTTTCTTTGAAAATATGGATTTTTATATACCAAAACAATGCTCTTGATGTGGACTTTACTTTGAAATAAAAATAAATATGATATCAAATTCTACTAGTGGAAACAATGGTATACAAACATTGACAAATAAATGTCCTCAGTGCTTCAAAAATACCAAAACAAACCATTTTCAGCCATTCAAAACAACATTTTTCGTGGATATATATATGGTGTTCAAACTTTGTATCCCTCCAAAGGACAGAACATGAGTATTCTAAAAATTCGACTTGAATGGGGGTCGATGGCTCCGAAGAGAGATATTTTCCTCAAAGTACTGGTTGAAAAAATGTGCGCTTTTCACAGGATGCAAATATGGAGTAGTCTCCCCTTCATTGTTTACTTTTAAAATAATCCGAATTAGTTCTAAATTTTTATTTGTAGCATTTAAAATTAAAGATAGCCATGATACCTAGCAAATGAGCATACAAAACTTGATTTTTATCGGTTGAAACTGATAAATAATGTAGTAATACTTAAAAATAGGAGTACCCACTACGATAAATACACTAGTAAAATTTACGAAACTGTGGCCTGCTCACTAATTGAAGCCCTATTCGGCCGTGTTAACCGGAAATGACGTGTTGGAACAATGCGTGACGTGCAGATGTGTTGAATTACTTTATAACATTACGTATGCGCGATCGGAAGTGTGTGTGTTCCCAGGAATAGACCGAAAGTGGTTCTGTTGGAAGTCCCAATCGGCCATGTTTACCGTAAATGACGTGTTGGAACAACACATGCCCCTGCAGGGGTCTTGTATAACATTAGTTAAGCACTCACGTGTGACCGCAAGTAGGTGTATATCTCCTGTGGGCCGTCCTGTTGACCGGAAGTGGTCCTAATGGAAGCCATATTCGGACATGGTTGTTTCGGCAGTTGTCTTTCTGAGGGTGTTTCTATCAAATCCGCGTTCGTCAAGGGAGGTAATTTTGTGGTTGTTATTCTGTGGATGTCTTCTACCAGGTCGGCGTCCGTAAAGGGAGTTTACTGTAACTAGTAATTTTCCGCGCTTTTTTATCTGTGGATGTCTTCTATCAAGTCTGCGTAATTTAATAATGCTACTACTACGAGTTGATGTTTATGTACACTAGTATGTTAACACGACCCACGAGTCGCTTACGAGTACGTATTTGACTGTGCTCGCGTGCTCATTTCACTATATTGCTGCTGCTACTACTGTGCTAGGGTGATGGGACTTCTGCTGCTGCTGATGCTGCTGTGCTAGGAGGGATTGGGCTTTTGCTGCTGCTGCTGCTGCTACTTCTAGCTTAGAAAAAAATGCAAAAAGAGAATTTCAAATGAATCCAGCCAATGTTTTTTGTCAATCCATGAAGGGTCACTCTGTTTTTCACTAGGCTTATGACTGGCTATAACTATATGGTTGTAGGCCGCATCCCCCCTTCCTCCCATCCCAAATGTCATTAATTCATCCATTACGTGGATTCGTTGCTATCTTCAGTCGATAGTGGGTCCCTTCAATCCAAAACTTCAGCTAAGAGATATTGCCTTTTATCTACAGAATACTTCCAAGCTTTAACAGTGTCATTGTCCTCTTCTTTTTTCAACCACTAGACCGTCTTCTCTTATAAACACCCACCACCTACAGTGCATTTCCCTTTTTGACAACAGTTCAGTAGTCAGTACTTCGGCGCTGACCCGAAAACCGATTTTATTGAAACTTGCAATATCTAAATTTTCCAAACAAAAAAAAATTGTTACAAACTAAGAACTATCTCCCTGATGCAAAGCTCTGTCCTTAGCTTAATTTTGGCTTTTCTATTTAGATCCTTTTGGTTATTTGTTCTCCATATGATTTTACACGTTTTCGGTCAATGGACTTCCATATGTTTTGGTATTATCTGCACTGATGAGACATAGGTTGTCGAAATTCGCATATTCAGAAAACAAATTAGCAGTAACTTCGGTATTTTGTTATTTACTCCTAATTATTCCAGAGAAATTATGGGAAGTTTTTATACAACAAACATCAGCCTTCAAGATTAACTTATCGTTTGGATTTATCTTGCGAAATTTAGAGAGAGATTAACTGAGGTACTATCATGCTACCAATGTACAGTCTATGATGCTACATCTACCGTGACGTTTTTGACAAAGACAGTCGATCACTCATTTATATAGTCACCCATTTGTATCAATGGAGGTGATTGGTCGGTTCATTTTGAAAGGACATATTTGATTGGTTGAAATCCACGCAATTTGAATAGTCAGTAATCTCTACACCTTCAATCCGTTTTGTCCTAAACGATGTGGACCTTTACGTAGATAATTTTTCCTTTATTGAAATGTCTTATTAAATTTTGAACCCTAACTGTATATAGTTCTATACGCTCACTCGACTCACGAGTTGTTCATGAGTATACTTTTAGTGGTGCTCGCGTGCTCATTTCACTATATTGCTACTTCTGCTGCGCTAGGGGGCTTGGGATCTACTGCTGCTTCTGCTGCTTCTAGCTTAGAGGAGAAAAATGCAACATTTGAATTTAACCCTAACCTTTGCCTTTTAAAATACTAAAATACCGAAGTTGCATAGTAAACAGTAAATTTCGTTATGCTGTACACGTGTTTAAAGGAGTAACCTCTCATTAGCAGCATTAGAATCAAATAGTATGGAAAGCCATAATCAAAAGTAGTAAAAAAAGAAGTACTCATTAAATTAACCTAACCATTATCATATCATTTAACCCTATTACTAACACTTGCACGAACTCTATCCCTAACCCTATCTATAATCTAACCCTATCTAAAATATATCCCAAACACTTGCACTAACTGTAACACCTAACCCTATCTATATTCTAATCCTAATCCTTACCCTATACTAGCACTTACCCTAACCATAGTAGTAGTAATTTGTATTCTGTCTGTAATAAAAGAGAAATGCGTGGTACTTTTCAGAACAAATATTAATGAATTTACTTAATGTAGGTGACAGAAAACAAATAACTACTACTATGGTTAGGGTTAGCAATACATTGGCAAACGAATACCGAAGCAAGAACGAAAAAGGGGGAATTCTAAAATCATAAATCCAAAATCACGGCATTTCAAATCCAACACGAATTGAGACAATAAGACAAAGACAAAACAAATAATAAAAAATGAACAAGAACGCCACACATCTAAAGCACTAGCAGTGTGAACCCCTATAAAAACTGAAGTATCATCAGGTGCTCCGGAAGGGTAAGCATGATCTGCTCCACGCATTGCACCCGTCACATGGCCAGTAAAAAATATGGTGTTGAATTGGTTGGTTAATATCATTTTCTAACCCTTAGAAAAAACAATAAAAATCCAAGGCACCTGTTACTTCTCTAACCCTCAAACACTACCAATTTGAAAGTGGAAATATCTTCTATGTATATATTTAGTATTCGGACAATAAAAAGGACAAATCGGTATCACAAGTATTATCAACGAAGACAAAACTAAAAGATGACAGTGACAGTGTGAACCCAACTAAAAACCGGGAGTATCATCAGGTGTTCCGGAAGGGTATGCATGATCTGTTCCAGGCGTGGCACCCGTCACACTGCCAGTGAAAAGTCCGGTTTTGTCACAGTCGGTGTTAGTCATTCCAGTAACAAACTCTGTATCTACCCAAAGATATCTGTTTTCATTTGTGAACTAAAAATATAGTAACAGTCTGTCAAATCATGGTGACGACCGTAAAACTTCTGTAGTAACAATTGCAAATATCCAATATCATTAATACAAACTTGATACTTTTTGTCCATTGATATTAAAATTATTGTGTTTAAGACACTAAAAGGAGTATGAGCGTCAGATTTAAGAAGCATTCAATATTTGGGTTTTATCCATTAAAACAGGGTTAAATATTTTTGTACATGTATCATATTTTCTTGGTCATAGGTCACTTTAAAATGCATAAAATAGACGTATAAAATTTCATAAACTTCCAATTATATTTTCAAATATGTCAAGGGTTATAAACAGCTAATGGAAATTCAATGAAAACTCTAGAGAGAACTGTCTCCCGCCGAAATTTGGACGTCTTATATCTCAAAAATTCTTGCATGGATTTTCAAAATCTTATGCCTATGTTGTTCTATTAACATATTTCTTCAAAACAAAAGTCCAGCATTTTAATTCTTATTACAAAATTTCTGACACTCGTACTCTCTTTAAATCATTAAGACAGCATTCATATTGAATTATTGAATATTTGCTTTGATCTGTGCAAAATAGATACTCAGTTTTACATTAAATCTACTCAAAACGTTTTACACATCCTCCGTTTTTAACTTCAACAATTTGAATATTATACTTAACTGATTGATATTCATTCATTAAGAAAGAGGAGGCTTGGGTACACATAAACCGGTTCAGTTAACCCTGTTGTTAGCTTTTGTTAGTACCGGTAGTAAGTCCGGCTGTATCAAGTTCCCATTGTTGTTGTCTTTTATTTGTTTTTTTTCTTGTGCAGTTCCTTAGTACATTGTGGCATGTAACTGCATTTTTCAGCCCTTGTAGGAGTTTCCTGTTATCCTTTTTTTATAATTGGAATCGATTTTTGTTTTTATTCTTAGAGTTTAGAATTATGTTTGTAACCTAATAGTCTCCGACATATTGAGAGGTTTACAAAAGGTGGAAGCGGAAAACCCTTTCAGCAATGAATTCTGTAAACGTTGAACCATTTGAAAAAAGTACGAAATATATTTAAGTCTCCCAAACGGAGTTTGGGGAGACTTATTGTTTTACTACCGTTTCTTCTTCTTCTTATTATGGCTCCCAAACGAAGTTTGTGGAGACATATTGTTTTTGCTCTGTTTCTTATTATTATTATTATTATTATTATTCTTCTCCTTTCCGCACAAATATTTGTCCGGAGTTTTTCTCAGAGATGGTAAGTGCTAGGGTNATATAACAATAACTTTAAAATAAAACGCGACGTTTCAGTTCACAAAGAACTTTTCTCAAGCGAATGATAATGGCGTCTGATTATGAAATCTGACACTAATCTTCTTATCACAAAAAATGTTTGTCGTTTTATGTACATTACATCTCATAACAGGAAGCGAAAATCTAAATATATGTTTTAGATTTGTATGGAACACCAGACAAGACAAGTTTCCACCTACTGAGTGCCTTGTCAAGCTGCTGACGCTAGTTCTAAAGCACAATAATTTCATTTTCAATAATGAAAATTATCTTCAAGTCAATGGTACTAGCATGGGCACAAAGATGGCACCGTCATATGCCAACATTTTTATGGGTAAATTAGAAAAACAACTTTTGTCTGCTGCTCCATATAAACCATTGTCGTGGTACCGCTTCATTGATGACATTGATATGAAGTGGACTGATACAGACGAAAATCTCCGTGAATTTATTGAATTCTGTAACAATTTCCATCATTCTATCAAATTCACGCACGAATTATTACCCACGAAAACCTCATTCCTTGATACTACTACAATCAAAGATGGTATCATGACAACTGACCTTCAAACTAAGACAACAGACAAACATTTGTACCTCTCGCCAAGAAGCTGCCACCCTAGACACTGTACTCGCAGCATACCGTATAGCAAGGCAATTCGCATTAAGAGAATTTGTTCCACTGAAAATCTACAGAAACATCGACTCGGAGAGCTCCGTAAACATCTTCTCAATCGTGGTTATGACGACGGCATGATTAGCAAAGCCTTCAACAAAGTAAATACCATCCCAAGGGACTCACTTTTAGATTAAAAAGAAAAGAAATCCACAAATCTCAGAATCCCATTGGTCACAACCTACCATCCTGATCTGAGAAATTTGTCATCCATCATAAAAAACACTGGGGGCTGATTGAAAACGATCAAAATTTGAACAAAATATTTCCAGAACCACCAGTGATGGCATTCCGGCGACCAAAGTGTTTACGTGACATTCTTGTAAAATCCAAAATTAAAAAAGTACCCCCAACGATTCCAGGCGTGTTTAAACCTTGTGGACGCAGCAATTGTAAGTGTTGCAAATCAGCAATCACTGAGTCTAAATTTAGGAGCGAGGTGACCAAGGAAGAATACACAGTCTATGCAAATTCCAACTGCAAGTCTTCAAACTGCATTTACATCTTGACATGTGAACCGTGCAAAATGCAGTACATTGGGGAAACATCAACACCCTTCAATTTAAGATAGAACAATCACCGCTGTTTTTATGCTAAAAATCGAAATGTCCCACTAACCCGTCATCTTAGATCAACTGGCCACTCATTTGACACAGTGAAATTCCAAATTATTGAGGTTAATCAATCATGGACCGACAAAGAGAGACAAACACGAGAACGGTTCTGGATACATCAACTGAAAACTTTTGAGCCTTATGGAATAAATGAACGAGATGCGAAAAACCTTGGATAATAGTATAATATTTTAAGAAACAAATATACTTATTTGCGGCTTTTCCATTTTTATCATTTCATTTTCTGTCAGAATCATTTCTATTATACCGGCGAGGGCTTAATTTCCTGCCCCTACCCATTTTTTTAAGATTAAATCATGCATTATGAATATCTAGATTTTCGGTAATATTTTCATTTACATATTTTTAGATTTTCGCTTCCGTGTTATGAGATGTAATGTACATAAAACGACAAACATTTTTTATGATAAGTAGATTAGTGTCAGATTTCATATTCAGACGCCATTATCATTCGCTTGAGAAAGGTTCTTTGTGAACTGAAAAGTCGCGTTTTATTTTAAAGTTATTGTTATATGAAAATATAACATTTTAGTGTTGTTATAATTATAACACATAGACATTTATATTTCTTTATTTAATTTGTAATTGTATCGATTAACTTATGTTTTATCGATCCAACACTTAGTAAACAAGGCTGTTTGTTGTTACCAATAGACATTATATATATGTGTGTGAAGAGAACGGAATGTAGAACGCAATTATGAAATTCATGGCATGCCTGATGCATTGATCCTATAATAAAAATAAATAATAAAATAAAATTTATATAGCGCCCTATATAAAAATACATACTCTAAGGCGCTTGACAATGCATAAAAATATATAACATACCACAAAAAAAATATTACGGAATTGAAAACTGATATACAACCATGAACGATAAAAACAGCGAAAAATAAGTTCATAAAAATCAGTGCTTAATAATTTGAAAATTATCCATTTACAAGTAAAAATCAATTTATAAATAATTAAAACTTTGATACAGTTCACAATTTTTGCGTTTAAAAATGAAATCACCCATTCAAGTAAAAACAAACTCATAGAAATTAAAATACTGTTCGCAGGTCAAACTCTGTCCATGATAAAAATTTTAAAAAGCAAGCTTATAGAAATGCGTTTTTAACCTTTTTTTTAAAACGTCAACTGGTTTTGACTGTTTTATATCGCTAGGAAGATTATTCCACAGTTGAGCTGCTACCCATCCGAATTGACGCTCACCATATGATTTAGTCCGTATGTTTGGAAGCATAAGCTTTGACAAAGTCTCCGACCGTAAAGATCTCGTTGGCTTATACTGTAAGAGAAGTTCGTCAATATAAGAAGGCGCTGATCCATGTAAGGAGCGGTACACAAGTGTCAAGATCTTGAACTAAGGGCGATAATATATTGGTAGCCAGTGGAGATCTGCCAGAATAAGAGATATATGATCTCTTTTTGAAGTTTTTGTCACTAGACGAGCGGCTGTGTTTTGAATTTTTTGTAGTCTGTTTATGCATTTAGTCAGTGAAGTAAAGGAGAACGGACGCTCACCATATGTTTTAGTCCGTATGTTTGGAAGCACAAGCTTTGACAAAGTCTCTGACCGTAAAGATCTCGTTGGCTTATACTGTAAGAGAAGTTCGTCAATATAAGAAGGCGCTGATGCATGTAAGGAGCGGTACACAAGTGTCAAGATCTTGAACTAAGGGCGATAATATATTGGTAGCCAGTGGAGATCTGCCAGAATAGGAGATATATGATCTCTTTTTGAAGTTTTTGTCACTAGACGAGCGGCTGTGTTTTGAATTTTTTGTAGTCTGTTTATGCATTTAGTCAGTGAAGTAAAGGAGAACGGAAAAAATATCCCTTTTAAATTCGAGACAACATGGAAAAACGGAAAATTATGGAAATCAAAATACAAAATACAAGAGATTTTTTCAATAATCGTGTTTGCAAAACACCGAAGGACTTTGATTAAAACCACCAGAGTAGATAAAAGTCGGTGACGGGACTGCATCCCTGACAGACACAAATATTTATCACAATTGATAGCATAATAAACCTGTCAAAGAGCCGATAACCCAAAGAAGTCGGCATACTAGAAAATATGGGATGGGTTCATGGGATGGGTTCATGCGATGGGGCCATGGGATTGGCCTATGGGATTGGCCCATGGGCTGAAAAACTGATGGGATTGTGGGATGGGCTCATGGGATGGAAAAATGATGGGCTGTTGGGGTTGGCTCATGGGCTAAAAAAATAATGTGTTCTGAATACAAAATTTCAAAAATGCTATTATTGAATTAAAACGACTCGATAACCAATCCAGTAAATATTAACATCATTTCTGACACACTCTGCATGCTTTGCAGTTGCAAAAGTGCATCAGTATATTGACTTTTTTGTTATTACAATAGATTACAATAATGATATTTCATTTATAGGTATTATTTCTTTAAAATTGTAAGGTTTTTAATTTTTGGTATTAATTGTTACCACAGCTTTCATCCTTATCAGGCATCCAGAACTTCACATTGTTTCTTCTATAGGGACACCACACTTTTTTAATTCTATCTTCTTGTGTTTTACATATATCTTTTTTTCTCTTTGTTTTCTCTGACGTTAAGAATTCTTTAAGATTTTTGTGTCTTTTATTTGCAATTATGGTTTGGGGGGTCAACAGATCAAACATCTAGCATCATCAGTTAAATGTAAATTATTTCAAAAGTGAGAAGTGATGAACTTTCAAAATAACACATGCTGATATTTTGTCAAACTATAATGTAGTATAGGAATATTGTAGGCATGATAAAAATACTATCAAATCGACCATAAAATCAGAATATTTACATGTTTATATATGTATTGAAAAAATGGATAACAATATGAAAACTGATTTTCCACAAAAATGAAAAAAAGCAAGCGATGAAAGCCATAAGAGGTAAGATGTTTCACAACTAGAAAAGTAGACACAAGTTTTATAACTAACACGTAATATTAGAGTGACTTGAATTCCATATATTATCAGTTTTATAGCTATCATTAAAATGGAATAGTTTGAGAGGATTGATATGAAAAAGAAAGGAAATGGGGTAAAATTCAAGGAAACAACATCCCATATCCAGGTTAAAACAACCAAAAACAAAGCATCGAGGGGTCACCGTACGGTCTTCAACACAATGAGGAACCTCACACCTTATATCAAGCCCTAAATGGTTCCAAAAGGTAAACAAGTGAATAAATCAATGGAAACAAACCACATCCAATAACCCAAATATCAAGAAACTAAGATTTTATAAGAAGACAAGGACAAGCCAATGACCAACATGTTCCTGACTTGGGACAGGCGCAAAAATTGCGGTGGGGTTAAACTCGTTTTCTTGGATCCAAACCCTCCCCTATGTGTGGTGAACGGCTAAAAATAAATACACAAAAAGACTCACAGTAAAAATCAAACTGGAAAAAAGTCCAACTTATCAAGACGAGTACCCTTACAATGAAGTACATAAAACATGAAGGCAATACACACAGGTACTGTCCGGACAAATGCTCGCAGTTACTGACAGTTAGCTAAGGACATGATTTCCGTTGACTATGATATCAAGCCTTCTTACATATGAAATTTCAATTGAAATACTTCTAAACAGATTTGGTATAACAACATCATCAATTATGAAAGAAGAACATGATATTGTGCAATGCCAAATACTGCCAATATGAAAAATTGTAGAGATTTAACAACAATGCTGTATTTACATCCTTTATGAATAAGTTTGTTCAACGGATTAATAAGTTTGGAAGGACAATTTTTTTAATATATGCGCTTTGTAAATCATATTGCCATGGAAGTTTGGATGTGAAATGCCCTAATGTATAAGAGCCCTGCATCTAGGACCAAATTTTCTTAATAAGTCAATGTATCTATAATAAAATTTAGAGAATATTTTTATCAATTTATGATATCTAAACCCTTGATGCAGAAGTTTTTCAGTGATACAAAAATTCGGTCGTGGAAGTCAGAAACATCACTACATACTCGTGCATACCGAATCAGTTGTGAAAAGCAGACCCCGTAGGAAGGAGCTAACGGAACATCGCCGTCGAGATGGGGAAAATTGAATATAGGGAAGGAGAAATCACCCCTTTTATCATAAACCTTAGTGTTTAGCTTTCCTTGATTTATTGATATATCAAGATCAAGCAAAGGAGTATAATCACTGCTGCTATTCGATTTATTTAAAGTAAGTTCTGCAGGATAAATTTCATCTGTAAATTTAGAAAATTCAGGATTATTTAAAGCCAAATTAAATGCTGTTTAGAAGGGTCTTTTTGATGTAGATCAATATTAAGCTGTCAGAATTCGACTGCAATTCAAAATTTTGAATATTCCGAAAATGTCATACAAGTGTCGAGAGATAGCATTAAACAACATTGACATACTTTCTGTAGCAGATTCTTTTGGAATTTATAATCAGTTTGCTATGTAAACTAGCAGCTGATCATATATGAACCTAATGTAATCACAATATGACATGTGAAATAAATTACACAGATTTATACAATTTCATCAAATCAAATTAATTTTAACAAACACAGTAAAAGATGTAAAATTCTAGGGCTTTCGATGGGGGATACCTTTCCCGAAATCCCGGCAATTTTTTCTGCATTTTCCCGTTTCACGGGCGGGAAAATAATTTACATAAACTCTTAAAGAGGTCGCATTTTCCCGTTTCACGAACTAAATTTTCGTCAGTTACCGCCTCACGCTGGACATTCTTTCCCGTTTTCACGTGCAATTTTTTCCGAAATGCCGTTTCCCGCTTGCTTAAAAAGGTCAATCCCGCTTCCCGCTTATACCCCATCGAGACCCACATTCTAGCTACATGTATGTGGCGTTGTTACTTAATCATACTATATTAACATACACTGATTCATGCCATGATACAATTATTACGCATAACTTATACATGGATATTTATTTCTAGCTACAGTCCATTTTATAACCCATCCCAGCACCCCATCCAACAACCCCATCATTTTTTAATCCCATAAGCCCATCCCATGAGCCCATCCCACATTCCTATCAGTTTTTCAGCCCATTCAATGGCCCCATGCCAGAAAAGGTGTCTGTTTAATTTTTATTGACATAACTGTTACTTACTGGGGAAGTTTGATTTATTGTTCAAAAAAGGGTCCACAGGAAAAGAGGTAGTTCATATGCCCGAACAGGAAATGACACACAATCTACACAAATCATGAAAGTATTTATTTTAACAATGCTCCTTAACTTCAGTTTCATGTTTGATTTCGAACACATACAAAATAAAAAGAACAACACGGAATATAAAAGAAAAAATGGATCCAAATTTTTAAACAACCATGAATTAAAAAAAAACTGTTAAAAGTTCACAAATCCCACAGATATTGACTTGTTATCTGCCTTACGCTTCGATACTCATTTGCCAATTTATTGAAAAGATTGTTTTCAAACAGATTTGAAATTATTCGTATTTGTAGTAAGATACGAAACAATGAACTTTCAAAAATGTTGCTGTACGTGATGAATTTAGCATACCAGCAAAGTTTTGTCAGTTTTATGTACACTTTTACATTATATTTTGTATATCCAACAACTGTAGTGGAATACTGAAAAATATTGTACTTTTTTATCTACTGTAGCTATCTAAGGAATCGTTAGAATAGGTGTGTAGTAAATTCCTCAGGTTGTCTCAGCCTTGACTATACTAGCGGAATAAAGAAACTGTACATAGAAAGATGACTCGAAAAAAACATAATCACCTTGGGGAGTCTTTAACGTCCTTGACTACCTGTGTAGGTCTGGCACGGACGACAGATAAAATCTTGAAGGAATGATAAAGTTTGAAATTAAAGGAAATTTTGGTTCAAAAAATTTTTAACTCACTTGGCCTTCGGCCAGGTGAGCTTTTGCCATCACTTGGAAACCGTTGTCGTCCGTCAAAAAACTTTTTCAAAAATATTTTCTTCTGATACTACAAGACCAAATCATTGGACCAAATCATTGGTAAGTATTTTTCAAAGTTTCTCCTTTTGATTCAGTCGGATGGCAAATTGGTCGTGGTAACTATATAGACAGCATAGTGGTAATTTGATGTTTTGTTTTTCAAATTCTTCATAAACCGTCAGATATTTAGAATTGACATGGGTAAAAATTATCAGCATGATGAGAACTACCAACCGTGCATTTTTGGGGGAATATCCTTGCAGGTTCTGTTATTTATTATAGGATTAAACACCGTTTGAAAGGAATTTATTGGAGTATAAACTGGACCAATTCACTCACAAACAAATAAAAGTCCGAAGGACTTTTATGATATGTTTGTGAGTGACTTGGTCCCGTTTATACTCCCATAAATTCCTTTCAAACGGTGTTTAATCCTTATAATTCTTTAATTTGATGATAAGTATAATTATTTTATTATTTTTATAATGCCAATCGCACATTTTTGTTCTATTTGATTCACTCGGCGTATGAATTTATAATTAGGTGAACTTAAATGTAGTTCGGTCAACGTCGTCTATCGAAAAATAAACGACTTCAGAAATTGCAACCGGAAGTAAATTCAACCAATCATATCAGCGTATTTCCTATTATGCAAATCATATTAGAATTATCGTCTAATATATCGAAAATAATAGACGATAGAGGTGAAGTTTAAATTTTAAAAAAATGGTCAGCATAGTAAGATTTAAATGTCCTGCAATTTCGAGAAAAAAATCTGACTACCAATATAAGAGTTATTTTCCCCTTTTCTTTGAATTTTCACTATTTTTATATGTTTTTACTTTAATTTCAAAAAACGTTTTGGCAGAGGTTAAGTTTGAATTGCATAAGTGTTCAGCTAGGACTACAATTTCTACATATGCCACACAGGTTACCATGTCTTCCAAGATGGCCCCAAACGAGGAATATAGTTCATCATAGGACACTTTACATTTGATGGAAATATGAAGATTGTTTACCAGAAGGAATCATAAGGCATCGCCTGAGGGAAATATGATTTCCCGAGGGTAAGCAAATCTTCATACCTCCATCATGCATGGGAAATAAATATTTTATTCCACTCTTACTTTAATATGTACAAATCGTTGGCGTTCGGATCCAGAAGAGGTTCTGCCTCCCCTCCATCTTTTTTGAAAATGTGTAAATTTTCTTGAAGATTTCAGGCAAAAATTACAAAAACTGACAAACACTCGTCTGGAATCATCTTTTGTCTGGAACCCCATCGGACATCTATGTATTCGAACGCTGCATTTAGAAGAGGCATTTCCGTTCCTGAAATACATGTGATTGATTTTTGAAATTGACATGACAACACAAATAAACTTACGGAAACTGATTATGAAGTTTGTACGCAGGATGCAACGATATGATTCAAAACTGATATGGGACATCAGAAAAGTCCAAATTATCGAAATAACAACTGCACCTTTGATGCCGTATTATTTAGAAATTATACCGCTCACTATTGTCCGTCTTAGGCACCAGTGAGCTTTTTTTACTCGGACACCTCTTGATTTCACTCTCTATTATTTATATAATTATCCTTGTAAAATATAAAAAAAAATCGAATTCGGGGAATATGACATTTGGACACGACAATGACACGATGTTTTGTTCAGAGTCATGTGTGACAGTATTTACCAATGAAAATTAGTTATTAGTAAAGATATAAAAATATAGTGGAATAATATGGGAAATGCATTCGAAGATATTCTCCTCTGAAACCAGTTTCGCTAATTTTGATTAAATTTGAATATGATAGTCCATAAGTTGTTACCTGTAAAGTCTGTGATTTTTATATTCCTACTTTATCCAGGAGGACTGCCATTTAAAAACATAGTTTCACATTGGACCCTATTTGAAGATCTTCTCTGAAACTACCTGGTCAATTAACCATATATGATGACAACTGGCATAAGTTGGTCCTCTTTGAAAAATATGTCCGGCAAGTTTACATCAGATCCAAGATTGCTGACAGCGGGGAACAAAAGTTTAACATTGGACCCAATAGTCCTTCGGAGGTTCCCTTCAAAGTTGTGATTTTTATGTTGGTACCTCATCCAAGATGGTCGCAAGCGTGGAACATACTTAAATATACACCCTATGGGATCTCCTCTGAAACATTGGGTCCTATTACATCAAAGTCTACACACATAGAAGAAAAGGACACCCTTTTGAATTGTCTATTTTAGCCATGGACCAGGTGATCTATACAGGCTCTCAATGAGCCTTTAGTTTTAAATCTCATTAACTGTTTATCGAGTCATTCATGCCATTTCGGTGAGTTAGATTTGCTCATTGTGTCAAAATTTGAGAACAGTTTTTGCACCATTTTGCGAGAAAAATACCAACACTATGGAAAATATACTACGATGTCGAGTTTGTTTTTTTTTTTCTTGATAGTATATTTTGAATCAATTCGAAAATATAATGAACTGATTTTCTAGGTATGACCATTGTTGAAAAACTATGTTTAAGGATATATAAAGATATATTTTGATGTACTTCCTACTCAATACATTTACTTGTGTTGTGCCTTAACAAAGAAACATACAAAGAACGATAAATGTCATTAAACTTTATGTTTGAATTAGACTATGGTGTAACAGAAAATTCAAATAATTAAAAAAACGAAATTCAATAGTCAAGAATAATATGACAGACAAAAACATACATCAAAAAAACATATTTATCGCTAATAAATAAAAAAATCTGACAAAGACAAACAAGAGTCAAATGTAAAACAATGCTTTAACTTGATAACTCTGTAATGGAAATAAGATCATTATCGCTGCTTCCCAAGTGCGGCTCGAGTTAATTGGTGGTTTATGTAACCCGAGACTGTGACTGCTGTAATCAGATGTATTGT
The DNA here is from genome assembly GCA_002080025.1 of Modiolus philippinarum. Lineage (NCBI taxonomy): Eukaryota > Metazoa > Mollusca > Bivalvia > Mytilida > Modiolidae > Modiolus > Modiolus philippinarum. The sequence continues at coordinate 27,083 of MJUU01036050.1, forward strand.
GGGTATAATCAGACAAAATATACATCCGGTATGATGATAATAGTGGAATTAAGGCAACATGTTCTGTTTAAAAGTCACATTTTACTTCTGTAATGGAAGGTAGAAGATAGGTATGTTGTCGAGCTAACAGACCGTCACCACAAAGGCAAAGAAAGTACGTTTAATATTTGAAAATAAACAAATCTTATAAATCGTTAATAACTATACAAGGACACATTTTCCTGTCACAAAATATTGATATAACACAGCTTACATATAATGTATACATATTTTGTTCATACAATCCGACTTCCTCGCGCATCTGTCAAGATATCTGGTTTTTAACCATAAAACTGAGACTTTGGCTGTTGTAACCGCGACAGGTGGCTTCGGTAGGTGCTACCCAAGGTTTGTGTAAAAGTGCGACAGTTTAGAGCTGTAAGCAAAGAAAAGATTTTCTGCTATGTTTTGCGTTTTATTCGTGTATTAGATTGTAGGATAAATATATTTTATAAAAAATAAACTTATCAGGAATATGTTGGTCATTGGCTTGTCCTTGCCTTCTTATAATTCTAGTGTCTTGATATTTGGGTTATTGTTCAGTTATTTATCATGTTTATTATGCAACTTCGGTATTTTTAGTATTTATTCACGTTTTACTTTTTGGGGTCATTTAGAGCTTGTGATATGTGTGATGTTTCTTATAGTGAAGAGGACCGTACAGTGAACCCTAGATGCTTTGTTGCGGGTCTTTTAACTTGGAGATGGGGGTGCTGTATTCTTGACATTTACCCCATTTCCTTTCTTTTTCATTTTATCTATACTTTGACGGTCTAGTATAGTCGTTTTCGTCATATTGATTTGAATCAATTACTTAAAAACATGAATCTGTTCTAATGGCGAGTGATGTACGGATAGTAGTTTGTACTTTCCGTGAATAGCAATGTAACTACATTTTCTCTACTCTATCTAAAATTATATGATTATTATTCCTTCCATAATTTCGAATCTCATATTATTTGAAATTCATACGTTCTACCTTATCTCAGTATAAGTGCAAATTCGGGTCGTGCGCTATGGTCTCAACCCTGACCACTATTTTGGCATAGACATTGCTAAACACAATGTCATAATATTTCAGCTGATCATATTTCGAAAATATAAACTGTAATTTGATATTTTTCTATATTCCGTTGCACTTTGTGACAATTAAGTTACATGCAAATTTCATAAGACTCGAGAAAACACACACTTTTTAAGTAAGTAGATGCTTACTCTTATGAAGTCTCCCAAACGAAGTTTGTGGAGCCTTATTGTTTTTATTCCGTTTCTTATTATTATTATTTACATTTGTATTGATACTGAATGGCAATTCAGGAATTAATGCACACATTTGGCAAGCCGTTGGGAAATTTATCCTCATAATCTTAATATTGAAAATAGTTTTTTAAATATTAAAAAATAATTTTAATATACGAAAATAATTTTTAATATAAGAAAATAATTTTCAATATTAAAGAATATTTCTAATATTGAAATTATTATATAATATTAAAAATCTTATTTAATAAAAAAATCGATTTTTTTCAATATAAAAAATGAATATCTTAAGTGTTTTAAATATGTTTTATTTTTGATATCAAAAAATCAATTAAATATTTAAAAAATCATTTTCTAATTAACTACAAAATCCTTCTTAATATTACAAATATCTCTTTTTTAATATTGAAATATTTTTAAATATTAGAAAATTTGATTTATCTTTATATCAAAAATATAGCCCCATTTACATGCACAAGATTTACATCAGCATGTAAATTTACACATGTGTGAAACTTCACCATGTATGTAAAAGCATTTTTCTCTGCATTTACATGCATTTTATCTGAGGTGTGTATTTTAATTTAAAAAGCCTATTAAAAGAAATGAAAGGGACCAAAAAAATAAAAAGGATGGGTTGCATTAAGGCCGTTTTCCGGAACACCTGGAATTTTGATATAATTTGTTTCAATTTAACCTACAATATATGTAGTTTAAGATTGTACAATAAATTATCAAAACGCGCATGCGCAAGTCACGTGATCACGTGATTTTACTAGCACCCATGTCAAAAGAAGAAATAGAGTAAGAAAAGAATAAAGATTGGCACATTGCCAAAACATCAATGAATGCCATTTTGATATTAAAATCATATGCAAATAATGCTATTCTAGCCATGAAATAATTCTTTTGTCAATCAATTTCTTTTATTTAATACAGATAACCCTTTGTAAGAAAACTATACCCAAACACTTAATTTTCGAGGTAAATGGAGTACCATACCATTATGTTTTCTGATATTTTCTGGATATTACTATTAATTTGTGCTTTTCCGGCATATTTTCATATACTTCTACATATTTTTCTATATTTTAAACAATATATCACGTACAGTTATAAAAAACGATTTTGTCGACTTTAAACGCATGATTGGTATAAGTATCAGTTTTACTTTTAAGATTTTTTTTTTTTTTTGATTTTCGAAAATTTTGCCTCGAATTCAAACACTGAGACATGTATTCATGAATGTGAATAATTTGCGCTTTATTTGGTGTAATTAAAGAAAATTTTTGTTAAATATTCAGAGGTTTTACTATCATGACTTATACCAATGAAGCATATAAAACTAAAGATGCATGTATGTGTTATATTTTAACTGAGGCAGGCGATTGTTCATCATTTCTGTCCAGGTGTCACCTCTATTGGAAAGTTATAGGGGCTCCTGTAACATATCGAGAGGGTAACCCTTTTTCTAAGAAGACAAATTCTGCTTAAAAGACAGTTATAAAATAGAAAATATTATATATAAAGGTAACATTGGAAATAAACAAGCTTGAAAATACATAGAAATTGGGCAATAGATGACCAATTTTCTTCGGAATATCTTTTTACATATGCACAGATAATGCTGTAGGGCCATTTATTATTCCACGTCTTATATATATTGTTTCAAATACACAAAAACACATTTTTATATCGGGAAACAAACAAGGAAAACTTCACAAATTAAGTATGGTCTACTTACCAAACCAGATCTTGATCAGCTTATTTGGCAAATTGCCGGGTAAGAAAAAAGCTGATGCAAGGTATAGAGTAATAGCAAAACCATATTTACTGAGAATTTTGATGTGTATAAAGCTATAATTTGCATATATGAATCAATTAAACTTTGATAACAAGACAGATAACAAAACAGAATATCATAAAAACACTGAATTTTCACTTAAAATACATTTTTTTTTCAATTTTTATATGATTTGCACGCGGAACCAGCTTGGCATTTTGCATACTTAGTTCTTATTTAATAAGTAATCTCTTGTAAAATTATTAGCTTGGTTCCGAATGCAATGCAGGGTCAAAATGCAGCCTTGATATACCCCATGTTGACTTTTTTCCATAGGCTTAATGTTAATTGCCATCGAGAGGGGTATTAGAAATGAGCTAATTTCAGTGGAATGAAGCAATGTTTTGAAAAAATACACATATGGTTAAAAACTACAAGTGTTCCAGTATTGAAAGGTATCAAATAGATTATGCTTTTACTAAATTAATTTTTAGCAAATCAGTGGGCCGATTTAACCTCTTCATGCAACCCATCCTTTTCGTAAGTCTTGGAAATTTGCAGAATAATAGAAAAATATAAAGTTGTATAGTATATTTTTTTTTATTTTTCAATCAGAGTCCAACTTCCCCTATAATAAACCTGAAAATGTAAAATCAGACAAAACTGTCAGAGAAGTCTGAAATTTATAGAAATAATAGTTCAGTATGTGTTCATCAATTTTTATTATTCAAATCAAGTTGCTAGACCCCTTTCTTCCATTTCATCGACAGAAACAGCATTTTGCACCGTGTGCATTTTAAGTTTGCATTTACATGCTCAAAATGCATAGCGTGTAAAGTTACACATGTGCAAATACACAATGTATACATTTACACTTGCCCCTGACCTCTTGCAAATTTACACCCCTTGTTAAGTTTACACACGTATGCAGTTGCGTTTACATATAGTAATTGCACACCGGTGCAAATTTGCATACCTATGTAAAAATACACATATGTGTAAAACTGTGCATGTAAATGGGGCTTAAGTTGATTTTTTTTAATATAAAAAAGGCTGCTTTGGTAACGCAATCAATGTCTTAACGAGAGGTAACAAAGAAGAGTTATTTCTTTTTCTTGCCATGATTTTAAAAACTAGAAGAAATAATGCGGAAACCCGCTTTTCGAGTCGTAAGCCATTTTCATATTTACTATATATTTTATAGGTGATGAATTTTTAAAAAATATATATACAAAAAATTACAAATGTAAGGAATTTCAAAGATTTAAAAATTATTCTATTTAATATTTAAAATCATTTTTTATATTCAAAATCGAACTGATTATTAAAAAAAATCAAATTTTAATATCTAAAAATCCATTTTGATAGTAGAAAATCCGACGATTATTTAATGTTAAAAATGATTTTATAATATTTAAAAACTATTTTTTATATTAATAAAATATTTTTTTTTAATATTAAGAAATAGGGAATAAATTTCCAAACGGCTTGCCATACACAAATTCATTATACCGATTCCTTGACAATAACATTAATTAACTTATCATAAAACGGCATATTCTGTACCCTCTTTAAGAAGCGAAGTTAAAACAATTATCAGAACCCGTTTAAAGTCCCATAATAACAATTTTGTTTACAACTTCAAGTAACGTTGACGGGGCTTGGTTTTCACTATTTTAGATACATAAACCACAGCCTCAATTAAATAAACCAAGTGTTGCAGATACAAAAAGTGAAAACGGGACAACCAGAAATGAATTATCCAAAGACATTGGCAACATTGGCAACGTCAAGATACAATGACATCACACGAGTGCGGCACAGAAATTAAAAATGAAGACATACACAATACCGACAACAATAAAAAAACCATGAGTGAGATCAAGTGCACCGGTAGAGTACGGTGTTTTTTCTTATTTTCTCACTTTTGAGACACAGCAGTTCCTATTTTTAGCGGTGTGAGATTTCCTTGTCTTACACTAGTGTAAGACAAAAAAATCACGTGCAGTTTACCGGCAAATATCGTGTTTTGCATATAAGGGTCTGTAGTCTACATCTGTCCTCATTA
>MJUU01036050.1:34716-45494 GCA_002080025.1 Modiolus philippinarum
CGTCGCCCCTAATACTACAATCGGTTAGTCCTGGTCCGTATACGTCGCCCCTAATTCTACAATCAGTTAGTCCTGGTCCGTATACGTCGCCCCTTATTCTCCAATCAGTTAGTCAAGTTTACGATTTCATATGAGACACCGACATGTAAATATTTAATTGTTTTCTTTGTAGAGGCTAATAAAATTTCATTAGGGTGATTGTATCAAAGGCTGAGCAATTTACACACTCGGCAGCAATTTGAAGATTGTTTTTGATGTTTAAAGAAAGTCACTATGTTATACATACTCAACAGTAACAAATCAGCTGTGAAATGTAGGTAGTGGTAGGTGTATTTTAAGTCTCTTTAATCTAAAGCTTTGGGGTAAATATTTCTTAAATTTTGAATTTCAAGAGAAATTAAACCGTTTATGTAGCGGAAGTTGAAATAAGAATGAGCTAGATGTTTTTGATTTGTTTTTGTAGCCCTTGAAATATTGTAACTGCTGTTTGCAGTCTATAGTTCAATCTGTCAATCACATTTCTAACTAATTGTATTTTAACGGCAGATAAAATATCTTTAACGATCTATATGATTCGGTACTTCTATTCAGTTTATCAGTGTTTTTGTCAGTTACTTAAAAGTAATGGGATGTTTTGAGTATTGATATTTTCTGGAAATTTCTCTGCCTAATCTTGTGTATCTGAATAGCATGCTTTTAAACTGTTCTGTGATAAATAAAGGGTGTCGCTGATAACTTTTCTTTTTTTACTAAAATAAGTTAAAAGTCTAGATAGCAATAACGTAATTGATTTATACTTTTTTATATTTGCACAACACGACAAATTACATATCTTCGAAGTTATTTGCGGTACAACACTGAATTTAAATAAAAACTTGTATAGTAAAGCCACAATAAAAGGTAAATATGTCCAATTCTAAATAGAAATGGTTTTAAAAATAAAAACCAAAGTTCCGTCTGAAGGCCTTTTCTAGGAGTAAATGTAACCGAAACACAACAGAACACATGTCCACTGATGAAAATACATTTAGAATTTCAAATTCATTAAGTAACAGGTTTTTGTTATTAAAGTATTTGGCCTCATTTCTGTCCGTGCTTTCTTTGTACATGTAAAAAATAAAGACATATAAAGAAATTCGAATCGACAATAATGAAATGAAGACACTCGCAACACATGAAATATGATGAAATCATCGAAACAGATAAAAAAAAAATCAGAACTATTCATCGTTGTTTTTTCCGTGGCAATATTATTGACATTCATGGGGTATGATCTGGGACCAAAAGAAGTATGGCCACTAAGGCGTGAATTTTTTACCTATGTGGGGTCATTTTCAGAATATGCTCAAATGTTGTCGAGAATCGTTTAATGTAAGGTGGGCTCTGGTGTGTGTACTTATTAGAAATAACATTAAAATATGCAACCCTTGTATGTTTTTTGACTTATTAGCAATCGAACATGGCTGTAAATAGCCTTTTGTGTCAATTTTAACTAGTTTGCGGTGTTTGAGAAGATGGTACTACTCAAGGACACCGAGAACCAAAAATAGTTTTTTGCTGCGAACGGATAAACATTTGTCCTTCCAATTAAGAATAAGTTTATTTTGGTTCTGGAGGTCCTATAGCACGAATTTTATAAAAAACCTGCAAAAAATTGTCAAAAACTGTCAAAATTGCATACAAGTGGGAAGTTCAGTGGCTGAATCTTTTATCTAAATGCACGAAAAAGCATTTGAATTGATTTTGTTCTGATAGTGTATATAAAGGATAATCTCTTAAGCAATTTTCGAGAAGATTTAATGCATTCGCAAATTTAGTATGCTGAGTGAAATAAATTCACGGGTAAATGGCCATACCTCTTTCACATCGGTCGGTTATTTCCCTGTACCAAGTTAGTTATATATGGTTAAAGTGAAGATAATCTTAATCTAAATGTCAAAAGAGTGTATTGATATGCTAATTAAAATTATCTCCACTTTGAACCATTCAAAACGGCCATCATACATTGGGGCGGATTTTGTGTCAAAAAATAAAGTATACAATGGGGCAGAAATAAAGTTTACAATGGGGCGGATGATATTTCTTTTTACCTGTTTATTAAAACCGTCGGCGGACATTTTAGCGAAATGGGTGGACATTTTAGCGAAAAAACGAGGACGTTTTAGCGACAAACAAGTGTACATTTTAGCGAAGTTTTAAAAGGTCATTTTAGCGAATTTTGAATAAAAACTAGGTGGACTTTACAGCGACAGATACTATATTGCCAATGACTACTCCTCCATACCCCATGCTTTGCATGTTGCTCCCTGCTGTCCAACGGTGGAAGAAGAATTTTGAGTAGGATAATGCTGTTACGTTTATTGAAATGATATTTTAAAATGAATCACTTATTCAATAAACTCATTCCAATTTAAATTTGCAATGCCAGTGATTGCAAATATGGTACCGCCATTTTTGAGAGCTGCCATTAAGTGTAAATAACCAAAATATGCGGAATTTCATGGGACTTACGAAAATCATATTAGTAAATCTATATATTAGCACACTTTGACATTATCTCAATGGGACTGTTGCGCTATCTCTAGTTATCGTGTCCGCCGCTAGGTTCGTTAGTGAACTGGTGAGTTCCGGTCGATTAGCCCCGTTTAAACTAATGTTAAATTGGCAAAGTTTAAAATGAAATTGTGATTAACCCTGAACAATGATATACACAATTTCAAAGCAGTTACAACAAAAGACATTTAAGCTACAACATCCGAAAATCACAAAATCGTATGTTTTGTAGTTATTTCTAAATAATTTTGTAAAGTTACCGTCTATCGACACAAATAAGTGTCATAAATTGATCATTTTGCGAAGAAAAACAATTTTATCTATTTGCTACATTGCATACTGTTTACCTGTATTCTGAACACAATATCCACACAGTGGTGTTCTTTTTGATGTACAAATCATATAGGTGTGACAAAACACGGTAAAAAAACGAAAATTGTTTTTTTAAACAATATTCATTTAACTCAGAATATCATCGGCATTTGAAATATACATTTTGATTAAAAAATCTATTGCCTTTTTGGAAATTTGTATAGGATTGAAAAACACATTTCTAAAAATCAGTAATTTTGTGTTAAAACAAAATTGAAATGTGTCATGCAAGGATGAAAAGTAAATATAAATAAATGAATAAAACTAAACTGAAAAAAAAGACCGGCTTTTATTCTATGCATTTTATCATTTGAGATTTTATTGAAACTGAATATTCTATTAAATGCAGGTTATTGCTACATGTCAAATGTCATCTAGTCGAATTCAATAACACCTGTATATTGATATACCTGTATAATAGTATATTGAAAGGTGTTGAGGGTGGTACATGTTTTGCAAACTGTGTGGGGTCAGGTAAACCCTCTCAGGTAAATTGCAATCAGGTGACCTGTTTGACATCTCAGATTTTAATTAAATTACAATCAGAACAAAGATTGAGCTAGCTAATTCATTCATTTATTCATTCATATCTTTAATTCCTCAATAAATGAGATACAATGAACACAATAAATCATACAATAAACATTACAAATTAAATGTCATTTTGTTAAAAAAGAAAAATACATATATATATATATATATACATAATGATATACATGAACGGTCTGAAATCAATAAATTTCATGAGAACGTATACTATAGAAAAATGGTTTTCTATCATGCATTGGCAACAAACCGGCTATATCTAGCGGAACAAGCCACAATATGGGCGTAACAAAGTCTTCTGAGTGATGTGACCTCCCAAATTTCTAACTAATTTGGTATAAGTCCTCTTCACTGTAGCACGAAAGCTCCTGATAAAGTGACAAAGGAAAGTGTTCGATGATTATGTCGGACCAAATGTCTCTTAAACTGTTTGTACAAGGACAGGTACACGATATATGAGAGAAAAGATCCGTATATATCTGTTCACAAAAAGAACAAAACTTCTCTGAGAGTTCAGGAATATCACATATTAGTTTCGTAATGAAAAACGATGTGCGAATGTCACTGTAAGTTTTTGCGTCAGACCACCATTCGGCAAGTTTAACAGATGTATGAATGTTTTTAAATCGAAAAAAGTCAGAACTATTGTTGATACGGTACTTCCAATTATCAGTTTGTATTTGGAATATATTCTGATTTACTAGTCTTTTCCAAACAAGTTTCGGCGGGAAATAACCATCGCTAATAAACGTAGAAAGATAACTTTCAAGTCTGTATCTGTGAAGTACATTGATAATATCGGGTATAAATCCCAGTTGTTGTCTTGACGGTTCGTTTAGGAAACAGAACAGCCTTGCAAGAAAAATTTTCTTTGTTATATTTTCATGATCGAGAACACAACGTTTCTGTAAAAATAGCAATTTCTTTTTATCTATTTGGCTAGTGATAGGATGAAGTCCAACAACACTTTCACAAGCATCAGAACGGGTATCACGTTTTAGCCGTAGTAAGTCTTTGACAACAAAGTGTTGGAATGCATTCAAAACGGACAAGTCTGTACTTTTGAGGTTGGTCCACATTTCACAACCATATAGCAAGGACGGTAAAATAACAGAACGATAAAGTTTGATCATAACATTTGGATTGGTTCTGTCGGAGGAAATTCCTTTTAAAGCAAAATAACAGTTTCTACCTTTACGACAGGAATTAGAAGTTCTCTCATGTGATCTGAATTGCGAATTCAGCTCAATACCTAAATGAGTTTGGTTTTCAACCACGGGTACAATGTCATCACCTATTTTCCATATAAAGTCAACCGGAGAGGGTCTCCTAGACAATGTAAATCGAACAATAGCAGATTTATTTGCATTAAATCTAAAGCGCCACTTTCTAGAATAATTGAAACATACATCTAGCATATGTTGAACTATAGCCGGGTTATTGCCAATGCAAGATATGTCATCTGCAAGAGAAGGGGCACAACTAACAGTTTTAATGACACCAGTACCAGGGTTTGAGCGTTCAATATCATAAAGAAGTTCATTTATAAAGACTAAGTAAAGTAGACCAGACAGAACGCCACCCTGTCTAACACCTTCTGATACTGGAAAAAAAACATGACTGATGTTGGTTTACTACAATAGCACTAAATGTATTAATATGACAATCATCAATGATCTGCCATAATTTACCTTTGACCCCCAACTGACTCAGTTTGTACATCATACCCTTACGCCATACAGTATCAAACGCTTTCCTACTATCGAGGAAAGCGACATATACACTATTATTCAATTCTAAATTATGAAATACAGTTTCATGTAGGTTAAAGGAAGCTGTTAGGCAACTGAGATCTTTTTGGAATCCTTGCTGCTGTGGATTCGGGAAAATACCATTTTCAGATATAACAGTTTCTAAACGTGACTTAATAATTTGTTCAAACAGTTTCAAAGTACATGATAAAAGGCTTACTGGGCGATAACTTTCAGGTGAAGTTTTTAATTTCCCATTTCCCTTGTATAAAGGAACAATAAGTCCATTTTTCCAAATCTCTGGGATATGTCCACAAGAAACCGTATTGTTGAATAGGAAACATAAAAATCGTATTACCGGGTTTCTACCATATATGAAATGTTCGTACTGAATGCGATCACAGCCACAAGCTTTTCGACGTTTTAAATTTTTTATACAGTTACCAACTTCTTCTTCAGTAATGAGACCACCAGGTAAAAATTCGTCACCTTCTAAAGAAAAGTTTTTCAAGTCAAAATAAGAAGCATCAACTCTACGCTTTATCTCCGAGTCAAAATTGTCACAAAAAGTTTCATTATAAAGATCACTAAAGTATTCCTTGAAAGATTCAGCAACAGTTTCTGGAGTATCATTAACTTTTTGTTTATAAATAATCTCAGGATAAATTTTACTATGTGAATTTTTCCTCCTTTTCACCAGTTTCCAGAAGAGACGGATGTCGCATTCAGCTGCTTCGTTGATATCATCATATGTTTTACACATATATTCATCAGATGCTGCCTGTTGTGCTCTTCTAAACTCGTTTTTAGCATGTTTATAGTTCCTATATGTTTCAAAATTCATCCCCCTAGGTCGTCTACTAGCTATCCATATTTTACGCATAAGCCTTTCCTTGTTATGAGTTTCTTTGACTTTTGCTGTCCAATAAGGTTTTGTTCTCGGATTGAAACCACACTTTGGAATAGAACGTTCACAACAAGAATGTATTGTAGAAACAAATTCATTATAAAGTATGTCAACACTTTTACACGGATTTTTGTTTTCAATTTCGCGCGTAATTAGTTTGTCTAGAGACTCTTCTAGACAGTTTGCATAGGCTAACAGTTGTTCGTCGGACGCTTTATGCCACGCAGGTAGGCGAAACATTGATTTAAGTACATAGTGTGGGTTAGAGTTCATTATGAATTTAATTAATACTGGAAGATGGTCTGAGGTACTACTGAGGGACCCTTCAGCAAGTATTTCATAAGTTCTCAGTTGCCTTTTAACATGTTCATCAAAGAGAAAATAGTCTAACATTGTACGTTTTGTAGTATAGGAATAACAAGGGCCAATAAATTTCACATCACTTCCTACATGTGAAATATTATGTCTTTTTATAAATTTGAGAAGCTCATTGGATTTAGCTTTATTTGATTGATTAACAAAGCAACTGGCGTTAAAATCACCAGCGATAATAACGCTACCAAAACTACTATAGTAAGAGTACAAATAATCAAGTACATTCAGTTCATTAACATAATTTTCTATTTTATCATCTGCTGGTAAATAAACACCAAATAAATAAATTGAACCTGATTTAGGACATTTAATCTCAATACCAACAATACGATTTGATTCTATTTCTCCTACCTCTTTAATACAAAATTGAAGTGACGACTTATACAATAGCCCTACACCACCTTTGCCATGATAAGCTTTGTAATTTTCGGGTAATTCATCAGTTTTGGCTACACATTTATAATTAGTATCTATAGTGCTCAAAAAACTTAAAGAGGAGGGCATCAGTTTGTGTTCACTTATAATACATACGTCACAATTGTAAAAATCTAATAGTTTTGTAAGACACAATGTAGATGACATAATACCTCTTACGTTCCATGACATCATGTTAAATTCAAACACTGAAATGCTTAAAATACAAAAAAGCAAAACAACAACAGTATGTCTTGGTTTACTGATCATGAATATTGTTTATTATCGGACTCATTTGAACCGTACCATTCACGGTTACTTTTCCATCTTCGACAAGAAACTCCGGTCGGCCAGAAGTCTGTACCCTCTACAATAGATTCACTGTCCAGCGACACGTTGAGTTTAGCAGACATTACAATACTGTACTCATTTTTAGGATTGAAAAGTCTCAGAAATGTAACAGTTACGCCACGTTTAGAAAGATAATTCCAGATACCGTTCCGTGTAGTTCTAACATCAATGCCGGAAAGATAGAATCGTGCAGTGCGTTTCCTAGGTACAACGCCATGAAAGTAATCGCCGTTGTGGGTTTCCTTTTGTCTGTATTTTTGGGAGTGATATTTAATTTATAGTAGGTTTTTGATTAATGGAATGTTCTCCACTAATTTATACATCAAATTTTAGTTGAATATCACCTTATTATGATTGAAGTCCAAACACATATTTGTCAACGGCAGCATTACTTTTTTTTCTCACAAGACCATGCCCTTTGGAATGGGGAACATGATGCCTCTCAGTTTTTAACTGCATTACTATAGGATTAAACACTCATTTTTAGGAAATTACTCACAAACTGAATAAAGTCCGAAGGACTTTATGTAAAGTTTGTGAGTGAGCTGCCTGAGTTTATACATACACAATTTCCTAAAAATCAGTGTTTAATCCTTATAATTCCAATTTTGTATGTTAAAAACTGAGTGATCCATGTTAACGACGTCTTTATTTGCTGCACTATATTTTTGTGGAGCAGATTCATGGGCAAAAGGAAATATCAAAAAATATTTCCGTTTGCTATTCATGACGTTGACCAATGAGAATGAACGTTACAATTACATTTGGAATTATTAACATGACATTTGATATTTTGTAGTGACGGAATGCTATTCATGATGTTGACCAATGAGAATGAATGTTACAATTACATTTGACATATGATATTTTGTAGTTACGGAATGCTATTCAAGGCAGGATAGATGCACAAGAAGAAATGAACAAAGAGGAAGAGGCAGAGGATAAAGAATTAGATCCACAGGAATTAGAAGTGGAACATATTCCACATCACAATGATGACTATATGTTAGTAAACCAAAACAAAGCTGATTTTGAGTATCCTATTGTTCAAATTTCCCCAGCAGAGGATGATAGCAATGTATGATAATTTGACTAAGTAATCTTTGCACATGTGTCAATTCTGACTGCTTACCTTATAACAAGTCAATATTCCATATGATAATTTTGTTAATTATTTTATGGTATTATTTGTGTGATGTGATTGGTTCATTTGACATCACATGACATTGAAATGTAGTTTCAAACTGGTATTTCCCTAAATAGTACATGATATTCTTTATTTTGAAATGTCAGGTTTACAAAATATTTAAAATTTAAGCAGATTTAACGTTTCATGCTTATAAAACAAGAACAATATCAGTAAATAATAAAACAATTATAGCATGGCAAAGTTTGGTTAATACATGGATAGGGTATAATGACCTTGGACTGCCTCCTTGGTCAGTATGCTTTAGTTGGGTCTATAAATCCATGTATTGACCTCATTGTCGTGCTACAATTGTACTATATTTTTTATTTTTCAGGCTATTAAGAATGTCAATTATATTTTACATGTTATATGTAAGAGATCCTGTTGTTCATGAGGTGACAACTGTATAGTGCCTAAATTAAAGATGCATGTTAAGGTCATAATTATAAAGATGTTTGTTTGCCCTTCTCCAATCTATTATTTTTATGCATCCAGATCAAGGATGGGGCATATTGTTTTTGTCCTGTCTGTCTGTGCATAACTTTAACCTTGGCTATAACAACTATTTCAGATAGACTTATCAAACTTGGCAAGCGTATAGGTCTAGTCAAGAGGAACATAAATATGCAAAACAAAAGGTCATAGATCAAGGTCACATAGGTCAAACTTTAAGTCTTAGATTCCATTTTCATATATTTTGTATGTAAAGAAAAATAATAAGATTCCATTTTTAGCTCACCTCATGAAGTGAGGGGGCTTATGTGATACCCCTAACGTCCACGTCGGTGTCCGGTTAGGAGGAATGGTTAAAGTCCATTCCCGCTTACTGACATGTCCCACATCAACCATATTGGTATGTATGATGACAACAACAATGCATGCTCCGGATGCTGTCTGTGACTTACATTTTATGCATGAGCGAATTGGTTTGGTAGAATGGTTAAAATCCATTCCCGCTTACTGACATGTCCCACATCAACCATATTGGTATGTATGGTGCATTTTGGAATGACAACAACAATGCATGCTTCAGATGCTGTCGGTGACCTACATTTTATGCATGAGCGACTTGGTTAGGTAGAATGGTTAAAGTCCATTCCCGCTTACTGACATGTCCCACATCAACCATATTGGTATGTATGATGCATTTTGGGATGACAACAACAATGCATGCTTCAGATGCTGTCGGTGACCTACATTTTATGCATGAGCGACTTGGTTAGGTAGAATGGTTTAAGTCCATACCTGCTTACTTACATGTCCCACATCAACTATATTGGTATGTATGATGCATTTTGGGATGACAACAACAATGCATGCTTTGGATGATGTCTGCGACCTAAATTTTAAGCATGAGGGACTTGTTTAGGCAGAATGGTTAAAGTCCATTCCTGCTTACTGACATGTCCCATATCAACCATATTGGTATGCATGATGCATTTTTGGATGACAGCTGCAGTGAATGCTTTGGATGTATGACTGAATCTGTTAAAAAGAATGATTATAGTCCATTCCTGTTTACTGACATGTGCAACATTGACAATGCTGCGCAACGAGGTGAGCTTTGCAGGCTGTGGCTGCTTTCTATGTTCAAATTTATTAGGCTAATAAAATAGGTGCTGGGGGCATATATTGTGTTTCGCAAACACATCTTTTTGAAATTGGTAGGTAGGTATGAAAATATTTTGTTAACTGATACACATATTTTTCATTATTTTTGTTAAAAAAAATATTGTTTTGCTCAAAAACTAATAAAAATATTTACAGAAGTCAATAGTTTTTTTTTAAGTACAGGAATTTTGATGGATAGAAGGACAAGCAAACATAACCTCAGTATAATGTGATAAGTGTGATAATTTGAATATTTGCATGTTATTTACATGTTGTACATGTATATTTTTAAAGATAAAGATTTGTTGAAATATATATTAAGTCATTTTTAAAATGGCTTTGATTTTCAAAGGTCAGTGTTCAGAAGTTACTAGCAAAATATGCTTGTTTATTGTATTGAAAAACAACATTTGCCATTGCAAGATAAAGTGAAATATTTCACAATAGTGCACTTCCTAATGAGTGATGTCATGGATTTTTGTCTCGCCCGCAACGAAAGTCGCGAAAGCGAGACATAGGCGTGCAAAGTATGACGGCGACGGAGACGGCGGCGTAAACTCAAGTTTTAATACAGAAGCCATTGAAGTAGGAACTTTATATTTGGTCCATATGTAGCTTACGGTGGACCCTATCTGTCGGACCCAAAATCATGTGACCTTGACCTATATTTCGCGGTCCAGTGACCAGGTTAAGTTTTTTTGCTTAAGTC
>MJUU01036050.1:46714-56924 GCA_002080025.1 Modiolus philippinarum
GTCAATGATATTTGGTATATAGCTTGGTCTTGGTTAGTACATGTCAGTCTGCCATATGGCTTTTGACCTTGACCTCAATTTCATGGTCTAGTGAACAAAGTTGAGTGTTTCTGATTAGAATAGTTTCTTAATTACTGTAAGTGGAATGGTAATAATATTTGGCTTGTAGGTTGCTCTTGAGTAGTGCATGACTGTTTTAGCGACAAGCAGGGACGGGCGAGACATCTATTAGGGTCCACTCTTGTTGAAATTAATAATTTGTTGTGTAAAAAAATTTGATTTAAAATGAAATGATTGTTATATAAATATTGGAGGAATAAAATTCTCTCTCTGGAATAAGTAATGCAATTACAATGTACAAGCTTAACAATTTCTCCCACAAAAGAAAGAAAATGGCTTTTGTATTACTCATGTGATTATTATTACTTTTGATAGATTTGAAGATTAATAATAATACATGTATTGGTAATGACAATGGCATTAAAATATACCTTCTGTTTTGAAGTATCTTCCATGTATTTTATGCCCTAAGATCATGGATCAGGGGCATTGTTTTGTCCTGTCTTCCTGCGTGTGCATCCAAAACTTTAACCTTTGGTATAATTTTTGAACTTTGTAAGAAATACTTTTCATACTCTACAAGTGTATAGGTCTAGACAAGAGGAAAATAAATATGCACCAAAAATTTAGGTGAGGTCATGGTCAAGGTCACAGAGTTTACAACTTGCCCTTTGAGTCAAAAATATCCTAGATTCTCATCCCCGCCCACCCTGACTTTTTTCACCCGCCTAAAAAAAATTTATTTTGATTTTTAGCCAATTTTGGTAAATTTTTTTTCCAGATTACAGAATGGTTTACAAAAATTTGATAAAAAAATATGAAATAAAATTTTCCCACCCACCCCAAGTTTCGAGAAAAAATGGATGAGAATTTAACAATTATTTTTATATTATGGCCTAACTCTACACTTAAAACAAAAACAAAAAAACAAAAAAGAAAAAAAACATCTAGGTAATTTAAGAAATAATCGATAAAATTGATTTTTCTTCTTCTTTACTAGCTTTAATGATTGCTTATATAATTGTATTTAATTCTTTTTATTGAAGGACATCAAGATGTTAGATTGTATCATTTTTATGTTTGATGAAATACAAGTGGCGATATTTTTACATGACATGATTTTTTGTATACTGAAATGAATTGGTTATATTTCACTAGTGATATTATTTACATGTATAAATGGTTATATATTTCACTAGGGAAATCAATTAGCTGAAATGGATTTGAATATTTCACTAGTGAAATCATTAATAGATTGGAATTATTTGGTATCCCCGAGTATCGATAAATCGGTCACCTAAGAATGTTTGGATTTTTTTCTTCTGGATTGAATGTTTTTCTATCTATGCATTTAAGTATACAAAGTTGAAAACTTCAGAAGTTTACATGTTGTTGCCGTCCCAGAAAAGATGTGCTAGTTGTTGACTTTTGACCTACAATACTAAACATACAAATTAACAATGGCGGATTCATCACATATCATAAGATCGGTCACATGACTTTTGCAGGTTTTTAGAAAATACAGGCCAATCTAATTTAAATATTTTTATACGACCGCATAAATTTTTGCGGTCGTATAATGGTATGGTGCTGTCGTCGTCATTGTTGTCGTCGTCTGTAGACACTTTTGTTTTTGGGCAATAACTTAAGTTCCAGTCGATCAATCCTTATGAAATTTTAACACAATGTTCCTTGGCACAAAAGGAAGGCTTGGCATAGTTTTGGTCATTGGGGCCCCACCTGTTTTTAAAAAAGGGGCCAAAAAGGGTTACATTTGATGTTTTCACATATTTGACTGTAGAATCTTTATTATAAATCAGATTTTGATTGGGTTTCTTTCAGTGTTCTCCTTAGGAAATTTCCAGTCAGCAATATGTCAACAGATTTCACATCGCAAGTACCATTCATGAGATAAATGGTTCCCAAAACTGGGAAATCTCAAAAAACTATTTTTTTCATTTTTTGTCCGATTTTGATTATATTCATTAGATTCCTTATGAAAGATTAATATAGCGCTCAACTTTTATATTTTTGGTAACTTATTTCCTTTCCCAGCTATGAGGGGCCAAACGGGGCAAAAATTGCAAATT
The DNA here is from genome assembly GCA_002080025.1 of Modiolus philippinarum. Lineage (NCBI taxonomy): Eukaryota > Metazoa > Mollusca > Bivalvia > Mytilida > Modiolidae > Modiolus > Modiolus philippinarum. The sequence continues at coordinate 48,865 of MJUU01036050.1, forward strand.
TGCTGATTACCTGAAATTTTTATTTTTCATCAGATTTCGATGGGATTTTTTTCTTTGAATTCCTCTTGATATAAGCTTTCAGTGGTATATCAACGGATTTTGCGTAGCTCTTACCGTGGGGTCAAAGGGGCCAAAATTGCAAATTTTCGAAATATGTGAAATCTTTATTTTTCATCGGATTTCGATGGGATTTTTTTCTTTGAATTCCTCTTGATATAAACTTTCAGTAGTTTGTCCAACGGATTTTGCGTAGCTCTTACGGTTTCCAAGCTACAAGGGGTCAAAGAGGCCAAAATTGCAAATTTTTTGAAATATGTGAAATCTTTATTTTTCATCGGATTTTGATGGGATTTTTTTCTTTGAATTCCTCTTGATATAAACTTTCAGTTGTATGTCAACGGATTTTGCATAGCTCTTACCATTTTCGAGCTACAAGTGGTCAAAGGGGCCAAAATTGCAAATTTTCGAAATATGTGAAATCTTTATTTTTCATCGGATTTTGATAGGATTTTTTTCTTTGAATTCCTCTTGATATAAGCTTTCAGTAAGTCAATAAATTTGGCATAGCTTTTCCCGTTTCTGAGCTAAAGGGGCCAAAATTGCAACTGATTCAAGCTCTTTATTGTGTCCATTTAATTACTGTATCAAACTCTTTACTGTGTCCTCATTCATTTTGAATTACACTTGTTCAAATTTCAGTATTCGACATGCTTCGGTCATATCATGCTGCGCTCGGCGTAGCCCTTTATTGTTGGATTAAAAACTTAAGTTCTTTTTGGTTGTTTTGCTGATCATTTTCATTTTTCAAAATATACCCTAAAAGCATTAAAAATTATGTCAAAAATTGATCACCATTTTTGGCCATTGAAATGGTTTTGGGTACATTTTCGCGGGGAAAAAATGTAATTCACTGTAAGGTGCTTGGTAATTTCTTTGCCGTAAAATACAATCTGATTGGTCTTTAAGGGTCAACCACATAATTGGTGACGTAGAATGGAATGTCAACAAAAAACAATGACCGATGGTAAACAGTATTTACTCGGTTAGTGCTAATTTTGAGCCTTTGGAAGTTGTGTAAAATATGGGCATAGGAAAACATTCATGATTTGTGATGATTTATCATTTTTATTGAATACATACCTTTGCAAATCTGAACTTGGAATAAATGTAGCATTAATGTGTAATCCGAAAGCGACAACTTAACACAAGGACAAAAATGACGTCATTACGGACTTCACATGCTAGATGTAAACAAACGAAATGGGTGGCCGAATAACAATATGACCGATTTTAAGGTATGAAGGGATATATTTAACTATTGAAATCATTTACAGTTTGAATTATTTTTCTTACTTTATATTTTGCATGTGAAATAATTATTAAGACTGGTTATTCATAAGTAAAATAGTGTTGTCTGATGTAGCACTTGAATTAAATTGATTGTTAAAAGCTTCCATACCACAATAAGCACCTTCCACAAAAAAAATGTGTAAAATAGATCAAGGGTCTATTTCAGCATAATATGTTTCAATTTTACATTATTTTGTTGATGCTTTGTTCATATACATACAAAATATTGACCTGTATTGTTCTTGTCTGTCTATCCATGGTACACCTAAAACATTTTGCTTAACTGTATGATAAGGTTACCAAAAACCTATCAGATTTAAGTATTTATAATTTTGAAGGCATTAGCAGAGGGATAAAACCCTACAGTAATTTGAATATTATATATACTTAAAACATTAAGTGGAATAGTTTTTGTAATGAACAATAAGTAAATCTTATTTTAATTGGACTGAAATAAAAATTCATTCCAGGAGTAGTAGAAATTATCTGCTCTGAAGATGGTTCAAGACCAATTTAGTCTGTTTAGAGCTATCAGAATAAGTAAGGCACATTTTTCATGTAACCTTGGTGCTTTTTATGGCAAATACTGTAAAGGTACAATTGTTTGTTGGGTTCCAATTTTCGTGGATTTTGTGGTTTGTTAAAACCACAAAATAAGTTCCCAACGAAATGCATTTTCCCCTCGAGTTTTAATGAACCCACGAATTTAAATACCCACAAAATAGTGAAAATTGATGTGCATGAATAAAAGTACTTCCACAGTATTACAAATTTCTGTTAATATGTAGACACAAATAATAAGGGAATTTGACCTACATATATAGTGCTATCAATCAGGGTAGGATGTCTTTTACAGTTGAAATATGAACAGATATGCTTCCTTCATGTGTCAACATTTTTTATGATTAAATGGTGAATTTCTTTTCCTATGCTTTATATTGTACTCACTTATTTCTGGATAATACCTGGAGGTTTTTGGGCCAGTTGCTAATACCTGGAGGTTTTTGGGCCAGTTGCTAATACCTGGAGGTTTTTGGGCCAGTTGCTTTTCATTGGGACAGTTTCAGCTTGTTTACATATTTTCTCAATCCACAAAAGCATTTTTAGTCTTGCAGTGATACATGATCCATATGAATTTAACCCAACATTAAATGTGCATTTTGAACAAAGATTGTATAGTTTATTCTCACATCATATATAATCAGGTGAATTTTTATGTAAATATGTGAATATAAGAGTAACATGGCTGTGTATCTCATGTATTTAAATGTATGGTCAATACACGTTTACTGGCTCAGGTGTGGATTACCTGTAAAGGTACACTCTATAGGGAGTTGGGTGTTGCGTTGGATATACACTCCACCCTGCCATGTAAAATAATTTGAGTTTTAGAATTGTTTATGTGTAAAGTATGTGTGTTGTATGTGTGCTGTAAAAAGTGTGATACATATGAAGAAGAGTTAAGTCATCATGTTGTGTTTAGTGTAAAAATTGTCCAAGTTATGTCAAGTATGCAGAAATTTATGAATGCGTTGAGAGAATGAGTGAATTTCTGTTTTCCTATATTCTGTCACTTCAGGTCTGATAAATAATGTATTGTTTCATGTCATGACCAGAGTCATTTACATAATAAAACGGTTACAAACATTAAGTTTACATCTTTCCTTACCAATAATATTTTGACATAGTTGCCAACCTAAAATTCTGCTGTGGCAGGTCATGACCCAACATTCAGGTATGTGGTTGCGGGTCATATTGCGCCAAGCCATCGTGCACCTGTTCAAGGATTCTTTGCAATTGTTCTGTATCATTTATTACCATATATGAGGAGGAAAAGACCTTTTCTGTCAATGTGCCTTTGGTATTTTCAGTGGGCTGTGTAATGTTTTTGGAACTGTGTTTGGACCATTTTGTGTTTTCTGTTCAGTTAAATTTTTACTTTGTCTCAACTCTTAAAGGAAACCTTAGGGCGCTGTTTGCTGTTAATCTTAGAAATTGTGTTGTGGCGGGTCATTTGCAGGTGAAAAGGATGACCCGCAGCTGGTGATTATCCCTACAGGTCATGAGTCAATGTGGCGGGTCAAACCTGCCAAAAGCGGGTCAGTTGGCAAGTATGATTTTGAGGACAAACAACCACCTCGGTGAGCATGTACCTAGGTACAGTAGTGAGAACTGGGCATCTGTACCATGAATTTAGAGTAGAGACTGGGTCTTGGTCTCTCAGGACAAGACATTCATGTGTACATCTGTGCATACCTTGGTCAGGGATCAAGCTCTTCATCAGCTGTCCACACCTTATGATTAATATGAAATGAGGCATAACCTCCAAGGAAGCGAAGACATTTTCTTGCCTGACAACGTGTAAATTTTAGGACACATTGGCGGATCCAGGGGAAGGTTTCTGGGGTTGGAACCCCCTTTTCTGTAAAATTTTAAAATTTCATGCAGATTTTAGCTAAAATTTACAAAAATGACCAAACGTTGACTTGAACCCCCCCCACTTTCCAGAACTCCATCGGAACCCCCTTTTTCGAAGGCTGGATCAGTCGGTAGGATATATGGCAAATGAAAATCATACGTTCTAAGGTAAATACCAAATTAAAAGCATGTACAAAAAGCATGTACTCTTAACAGGGAACTGTATAACGCTGTTATCTACATCCCTGCTCTTAACGACATGTGATACACGCTTTGCATACATTTGGAGAGGTTTGTGGTGTCCTTGAATCAACCTGGCTCAATTTATCTTGAAATATATTGCCATTAGGATTACCGTGGTTGGCACCTATTATTAACAGATAGTCTGATTGCAATAATCACTGTATGGCCTTCAACAACATGGACATGTAGAGCTCAGTACCGTGACAAGCTAGTTTAGTTTAAATGTTAAAAAGTGGCGAAATCTGACGGTTTGACATCTTCAACAAGCACAACAGAACTTGAGTTTGCACCCGTTTTTCATGACCGTCCATGTGATGAGAACACATATTCAAGCCCAGGATTTCTCGATTTGTAAATGCGTAAAAATGACAATGGAAAAATTTAAAACGAACACATTATGAAAAAAATCACAATTACAAAGAAAGTTTATCTCTCATTGTTGTTGTGCTGGAAGATTGTCAATTACAGTGTTTTGTGATATGTGATAGGTTGCACCGAACAAGCCCAGCTCCAACTGTTTTATTTTCCAAATGAATTTGGCGGCTACAATCCTTGTATACAAGGATTGTCCACAATCCTTATACAAAAGGATTGTACCTTTTTTCCAAAATTTTTGGAAAAAGTATTATTTATTAAATTGACTAAATTGACTAAATATGCAAAAGTTCTTGTTATTTGTATAAGAAATATACATTTTGAGGTTTTTATTTGTGGTTTTTGTCATTGTTTTGCATGATATGGCTTCATATGAAGATTTGTCTAATTATGACAGCTTGTGTGTTTATTTGGCAGACAATGTTGTTGTAAAGAATTATGGATTACAATCGTTATTTACATATTTAAATAAACATGCTCACTAGTAGAGCATGCACAAAATTCAGCTGCAATAAGAAACAAGAATTAATTTATTTAATTTAATTTTATTTTATATTAATAATACATATTAAATTACAGCACTACTGATACACAAGGATGAATGATAAATATGATCAAATGTAAAGTAACATTACATAAAACACATACACATACAAATGGTTGTATTTTTTGTACTTATGGTGCCAAGACACAATGGTGAAAAGGTGCTGAGACTACAGGCATCTCAGAGAAAACTACTATCCAAATTTACCAGTATATAAGAGGCATCTGTACAACCAAACTTATACACACTCCATCCAAACTTATTGCTGAAAAAAAAACTGCTATCTCATCTAATCTATCTGGAGTCATCATTCCATCCCTTTTCACATAAATAATCATTATATCATTTTAATAATTTATTCAATATCCCTACTTGATATAAAACTACATTGGTAATCCTTTCATTATTTTCCAAGATATTTGTTTGATATTGCTGTGTAAACACAACCCAAGCCCAGTCTTAATTAATTCTTGTTGTCCATGTCTCAAATTTAAATTATTTTACTTCAAAAATTGTAAAAATGACAAAAAAGGCAAAAATATTACTAATTTTATTTATTTTATTCATTTTAATATAAATAATTTCTTCTAAACATACATTACACGATTTTCGGTTGGCGACTACAATCCTTTTGTATAAGGATTGTGGACAATCCTTGTATACAAGGATTGTAGCCGCCAAATTCATTTGATCCGAAATTAAATATTATTTCCCGTGTTTCTGTGCACAGCACCCCTTTTACCACATGCTTAAAACTGTTAGCACTGCAACTCAAAGCAGAAACAAGTTGAAAAAATTTCATCAAAATTCTTTTAATTATGACATCAATGAAGAGTAACACAAGTATCATTCTTGTACATGACAGATGCAAAGAACTAATAATTCGTGTTTTTTTTTCGTCAGATCAAGATTATGAAATATTCATCATCTTTTGTATTTATTACGAAAGCTTGAATTTGCATTTGTAACATGTCTACCGCCCAGGAAGTTAGTTTTTACATTTATCATAGATGCAGCAGCAATAAATCAGTTGCCATGCCAGACAAACTGGCATGTCATTGCTGTTTAAAGGATACAAGATCAGTTCGCAATAGAGGGGACGACCATTCGATTTTGGGGAGGGTGGGGGCTTTGGCGATTTGCGTAAAAAATTATGTTGATTATTTATGAAGTAGGATAAGAATATCTATTTTCACTGGCACCAGGATTAATTTATATATTTAGGCAAGCTCCCAAGACCCCCTTCCAACCTCCCCCGAAAATCAAACGGTCTTTTTATTGTGTATCACCTTTTCACGTCATAAATGGAGTTTATCGAGTGGATTGCATTTTGAAAGTCACGGTGTGTTCGAAGCCGGTTCAAAATTTTCAAAAACTCATAATAAGGATTTCAAAATAATGCAAAACAGTAATAAACATATATTAAGAAATTATTTAGTGTGATAAAGTGCATAGAAATTGTTCAGATATTTTGGTAAGTGTGTTTGGTGATAATAATCGTACCAGGGCAAAAATTTGTATTACGGACTGCGTACTTGGGCTAGAAAAACAAAATTTAGAACAAAGAACTATCTTGATTTGCCTTTATACATTTTGTCTTTTAATCAATCCGTAGATGGTAATGCGGTACTGTCCAGCTAGTGGTATCAATTTTAACACCACTGGAATACAGGTCCTGTAAAATTTCATTGGGCATGAAAATCTCGTTATACTTTTTGCTTTGTGAGATAAACTTGCTGCCCAAATATCCGTGAGAAAAATCCCCCACATTTTCTCCCGTGAATATCAAGTGAAATAGTTTCTGAAAACTTCATTCGATTTATTTTCTTGTTAAGTTAAATATGAAATCACGAGGTTATCGATTCGAATGTCCTTGTAAACAGCTCAGGGGGAAATCTAGTGGTATAAAATTATCTCCCTTCTATAATTATAAGATTTTCTTATCAAAATAAGAGCATGGCGACGAAAGTAAACAACCGACAAGTTGTTAAGATTAAAAAAAGAAACAGACGAATACAATATTTAGTTCAAACGTCATTCAGTTACCAGACCTTTGCTCTGTAGGGAAAAATGATTAAACTTGTCCATAAGAAGGATTGATACGAGAATTTCTTAAATAATTAACTGTCGTTAAAAAGATATTCAATTGACAGACTGGTCAAAATCAATTGCTATCGGGTGTTAAAATGCATGTACCCAGACAAAATTTTATGTACAGATAGATTTTTTAACATACATCATTTATAGACCACTTTAGTGACGATTACTGCGTAAGAAACGATGTCATCCAAAAGGTCTTTCCCCGGGGGTCTTTCGTTGTTGCTAAGAAAATTATGTTGTCCTGAAACAGCGCCATTTATTTTTTATACCCGGTAATCATCATCACAAGATTTCATTGGTTCAATGGTCAAGTCTACGTACCGATCAGGAAAAAGAGGCGTGTCTTCATTGAAAGAAACCACGTGTATGAGTGAGTAGTAATCGATTTTGTAAACAAAAATGGAAAGTAAAACAGCGAAATATCGTCTTTTTTTAGATTTATTGTATATGAACCGCTACATGTACCCTGCCGAAAATCGGCACATGAAAAGATGATTATTTAAAGAAAAAGCATATTTTTTTCTGGTCAATGTCAGGCTATAAGAAACGGTACGATCCACAAGTCTCTATAAGAGGAAAATTATCAAAAATATCATTTTTCTTCTAAAATATGCAAAGTAAATTCAATCAAAAACTTTTTGTCATTTGTATATATAGAAGTCTGTCATACGCACATGAAAAAGTAGAATATTTTACATTATAAGTAACTTTTAAAGCACCTAACAACAGACCTAAACATTGTAATTGACTTTTTTATCTTTTCTAAACGAGAGCTCTTTTGTTTAAATACCACTGGATATTGGACTGAGCTATAAAAGCAAATCCGTGAAAATTTCTTGATTTATATAGATATTTTCTAAGACTAAAAAAGTCACGGGATTTTCACGGGAAAGTCCGGTGGAACAAGATCAAGGCATTTTCAAGGGAATTTCACGGCATTTTAGATTATAATTTTCAAGGATTGCTCAGTGTTAATTTTTAATGAAAAAAATTGTGAAAAAATTTGACGTGGTATAATCATGCATTTGAA
>MJUU01036052.1:0-19017 GCA_002080025.1 Modiolus philippinarum
TATTTTGTCACAGTCGGTGTTAGTCAGTCCGGTAACAAACTCTGGATCTACCCAAAGATATCTGTTCTCTTTTGTGAAACAGACACATTGTAATGGTCTGTCAAATCGTGGTGACAACCGTAAAACTTCTGAAGTGACAATTGCAACAGTGACTAATCATACTCTTGATGTATAAGTTTTTGAGACAGTGATTTCGCTCTGTTGACAAAATCGCTGTACAAACTACAGGCACGGCAATAGCGAATGAGCTGTGAAATGTACACGCCATATGCCGGAAAAGTGGGAATATTACTGCTCAAAAACGGGAAGTTTACTATTGGAAAGTCGAAATCATCACGCTTGTCGTAAAGTTTTGTTTTCAGACGTCCAGAGTTGTCAATGTAGAGGTATAAGTCCAGGTATGATGCTGAAGATGGTGTATTAGTGGTTTCTTTAATTTCGAGTTCATTTGGGTATATAAGATGAAGGTTATTCTTAAATTGAGGATTGTTCAATGAAAGAACATCATCTATATAACGGAAACTGAAATTAAAGGATTTGGCTAGCTATTTGTCTTTTTTCTGAGCTAGCCCTTGTATGAACCTTGCTTCATGGGAATAAAGAAACAAACAGAATTTAAGTAAAAATTGATAAAAGTGGTAAAAAATCGCCTGGAACCCTCCTTTTTTCGAAGCCTGAACCCGCCAGAGGCGCATGACCTATTGCGAATTCGATTGTGTTTGAATCCATCATTGCTTTTTACAACAGTATTACAAATAGTTGCATTTTTTACAATGGTTGCAAGAACGTATTTTTTGCCAATAAAAAAGTACATTGCAATTTCGACAAAATGAAAAAAAAACATGCTTTGCTTGAAGCATTCATTCGAGATAATTTTGCCTTTAGCGCAGTACACCTGCATTAAAAATACGGTGATCAGTAAAATTACATTTTAAATGATGTTAAGGCCTTCTCAAATAATACAATAATACAATAACTTTCGTCACCCCCCCCCCCCCGGAATTCCTGGACGATTTCCAGAATGAGAATGCTGGGGAAATTTGATTAGGCATTTCTATACTGTACATACATTTTTTAATTTGATGTAATATGTGTTTCTCCCGAAAGCGGCGTTGAAGAAACATTGATTAAGTTGACTTTCCACGATTGATCTCTTATATCTTTAAAACTTACGAAAGTATATGTATAGACTGAAAAAAATCTATCTATATCAACACGCAAAAAGTGTGATTTTGGAGTTTTCGTTGCTTTTAAGTTATATCCCTGAAATAGCAACTACGGAACCATCTTTAAATATTTTACATCCTTCAAAGTTTTCAACTTCAAATACCAGCTTCTATGTGAAGTCTGCGCTTTATTTACAAATAGTATCTCTTTGTGAATATTTAAATTTCACACTGTCAAAACCACACCATCAAATAGTTGGAGATCAGAAAAGTTCAGAAGTCGCCATGAATAGTTATGATTAACATGGGGTGATATTGAAATGACAGGCAACATCTTCCTCTTATTACAGCTACTGGAAAATCTACTTTACAATTTTTGAATACCCGAGGGCGTCAATCGTAGATTTGACGGTCAAAATGCAGTTTATAGGCCACGCGTTGCGGAGCTGTAAACGGATATTTTGACCGTCAAATCAAGATTGACGCCCTCGGGCATTCAAATAATGTACTGTTATTGCGATTCTAATGCAAGAAATCAATTTCATGTTCTATTTTTAACTCGTGAATTTGTAACAATATTAGGAACCAGACTGAACAGGGAACGTATTTTGTCCCAGGTGTGTAGATGGTGGAATTGACGGTCAGTTCTGACCAATCCAAACCTTCGTTATATAAATGTTGCAATAGAATGAGAAATATCTAAAATCCCATACATTTATCCGTCACCCGTCGGTGAACATGGCGACTATCTCTCCAACCTATGATCATTGTCATTTTTATTTTGTATGCGACGGTGAAAGCGTTGTTTCATTGCCTATCAGTACCATGTGCATTTCCTCCATATCCATTCATTACGTTTTCTTTTGTTTCTTTTTGTTGCCAATTTTGTTGTTTTTTTTTAACAAGAAACGGCAATTTTTGTAATCCTTTAATTACAAAAAGTTTGTTCGACGATATCCTTCCTGTCGGGACACCAAAATGAATTCGGTGAAACCAAATGAAACGTCATAGACGTTTTACGTTCTCATGAACGTCATAAAATAGAAAGGGACGTCATCAAAAAATTTTAAAAAACAAGACAACACCAGATGGCGTTCAATTACTTCGACTTGACCTTAAACTCAATATTTTGTACAGAAATTATGAAAAATGGGAATTTTCATCATTTCAGATATGTCCAAAAATCCTTTTTAAATAATTATATGTGGCAAATCTGGAAGATTTATCTGCAGATATGCCAATTCATTGCTCTAACCGTTACATACGTTATCTTAAAACAATGTTTAGAAGAACAAGGAGTGTTCAATGTCTGTACATATATATGAACAAAACATACTAATCTTTTACTTTCTTTTAAAAGAATGCATTTTAGATATCACAGTATGCAATTTAAACGCCAAAATATGGGTAAAATTGTATATTATGGGCGATTTTCGTGAAAACTGGGAATTTTCAGCATTTCGGAATTTTACAATATTCAAAGTTTAATTGTTGTATAACTGCCCATAAAACACGCACATGATCTTATTTTTTATATATGGGAGTCTCTGTTTATTTTGGTGTTTGAAATGATATGTTATTGGACCTTTATACAATGTTTAAGATTTTCAAGCTGATTTAAAATGAAATAAATTGTGTTGAATATTTGTGGCAACTGGTATTATGTTTGTAATTAATGAGACTGTAGCTAGTCTAAAATGTTTAAAAGCATATTTCCTAATGCCTTAAATATAATTAAAGGATATTTAATCAACATTTATAAGTTATATATCAATTACATGAAGTATTTGCATCTCAAAGTCAAAACAGCAGAAATTCTGGAAAACGGAAAATTCCCATTTTACATACAATTTCGAGCAGATGAGTCAAATAGGGACCTTTTGAAAAGTTTAAATCTACTTAAATGATCTTCTGCTTGTCAGTTTTTGTGAAATACACACTAGAATTCCAATTAAACATTATTTTTTATCATTAAGAGCCTAAATATTTCATATTTTCCCTTAATTTATAGGGGAGGGGTGCTAATTTTGACATTTCTGAACCTACAATAAGTCTGAAACTAAACTGTGTGCACACGATTTGTTGCTAATATATTATAAATCATTACTATATCGGCAAGTATTTAATATATTCAGGTTTTTACGATCATAAAGTCAGAAAGTCGAAATTGTAAAAAAAAAATCTAAATTTCTAAAATTCCCAATTTTGCAAAAATCAAAATTTTATGGACATTATTGGTTTTATTTTCCATCATTGTATCACAACTGATAAGTAAAAGTAGATCAAATGACGAGGGTTGTTAATCTGAAAGGAATTGACAGCCTAAAATCGTCATTTTCGCATTTTTTTACAGGTGGAGGGGTACATTTTTTGTATCCCTTGATCATAAAAATGGCGTAAAGTGCCCAAACTTGAGTTCATTGTAGAGGATTTTAAATTAGCGTTAATTTAGTACCAAATTTCAGTACATTTTTATTTATCATTAAATAATTGTGAAGCTCAAAAGATGAAACTGAGGTTAAAACGAAAAAACAAGAATTTTTCGTGGTGTACTATAAAAGCGGCCTTATACTGTGTAAGCGTGCAGGTTATGTTCGTGTTAACATGTTTTATTTTGAAGAGGGGATATAAGAAGACTGAAAAAAATCGGTCTAGATGGGAAGCAGGGGGAATGCACGGAAAGTGATTTCAGCCCATGACCTATAGTTTCTGAGAAACTAAACTCATCACAAAAACTTAACATGTTTATTATGAAATTGAGGTCAAAGGCAAAAGCCATATAGCAGACTGTCATGCACTACCCAAGACCAACCTACATACTAAATATCTTTGACCTACCACTTACAGTTACTGAGAAAATGACCTAATCACAAAAACTTAACATGAAAGTTTACGCCGTCGCCGTCATCATACTTTGTGCGCCTATGTCTCGCTTTCTGCGACTTTAATCGCGGCGCGACAAAAAACTCTAGCAGATAGAGGTTAGGTTTTAATTGCAAAAATATTCATTATGTCAGGATCTACCTACATCGAAGAAAATGAAAGTACCCATACAGAAGTTTTGGCCCTTTATGTTTCTTTTTTTTTATCATTCATACCTTTTGTCTTATATTTTAAAAACACTTTGACATAAAGGTCAAGTTTAATTTGCAATAATGTTCAGCATGTCAAGAACTGCATTTTATTGAACATGGTAAAGTTATCCGATCTCTTCCGAGATGGCCGCCAGTGGGAACGTAGTTCACCATTTGACCCTATGGGAAAATATTTTCCAAGATTTCATTCTGAAAAACTATAAGGCCAATTGGAAGCAACCTTGGTCACAATAAATATCAAAGATGGCTGCCAACCGGGAACATAGCTTAACATTGGACCCTAAGGCAAAAAAATTTGAAGATCTTCTCTTCTGAAACAACAATGCAAATTTTATCCAAACTTGGTCACAAAAGTCCTAGGTTGGTCTGCTCTTAAAAAATATTTCGGGCAAGACCGCACTTCATTCAAGACCACCAGCTGGTAACTTAGTTTGACACTGTACCCTATAGGAAAACACATTAAAAGATTTATTTCCTCTGAAACTACTAGGCTAATTGGAACAAAATTTGGACGCAATAGTCCTTAGTTGGCTCCTTTTGAAAAATATATCCGGTAAGTCTGCATCCCATCAAATATGGTCCAGCGGGGGACATAGTTTAACATTGGCCCCTATGTGAAAGCATACAAAGATTTTCTTCTCTGAAACAAGAAAGCCAATTGTATCCAAACTTTGTTATAATAGTCCTTGGGTGGTCCCCTTTGAAAATATGAGTGATAATGTGTTGGTAAGATGAGCTGCAAAGGGGAATATATGATTCCGAATGCCAACAGTGATGAAAATCATCTTTTTAAACCTGTAAACATCGGAAAATCCAGCAAGGTCTACGGCTGGATTTGAACCCCTGCTTTGTTGTCATCTATGGAAACACCGCATGCACTATGTGCAGCGCCCTAGACCACTAGACCACCTAGGCTATATAAAAATATAGCTTTCGGTAACGTAGTCATTCCTCCTCGTAGGAAATCTACAGATGTAACATAGTACACGATGAACATTTGGTGGGTAGGATATAGATAGAAGAAGGATAAGGCTGCAACAGGAAGATACATAAGGTATATAGATAATAGTTTTGCACGCAGCTCTATATAATATGAATGAAAATGTGTTGGTAAGATGAACTGCTAAGGTAGAATATATGATTCCGAATGCCAACAGTGATAAAAATCATCTTTTTAAACCCGTTAACATCGGAAAATCCAGCAAGGCCTACGTATGCATTTGAACCCCTGCTTTGTTGTCATCTATGGCAACACCACCTGCACTATGCCCAGCGCCCTAGACAACTAGACCACCTAGGCTATATAAAAATATAGCTTACGGTAACCTTGTCATTCCTACTCGTAGGAAATCTAGAGTTGTAACATAGTACACGATGAACATTTTGTGGGTAGGAAATAGATAGAAGAAAGATAAGGTTGCAACAGGTAAGATACATAAGGTATATAGACTCCTATAAACATAAAGTAAAGTAACTAGAAAACAGACAAGACACACAAAGGCTTTATAAATTCCTGACTTAGGACAGGCGCAAACTTGCTGCGGCGGGGTTAAACTAGTTTTATTGGGCCCAAAACCTTCCCCCTATAGCCAATGTGATAAATAAAAAAAAATCGTAACAACAGTAAAATTCAGTTGGCAACAGAACTGAGTCAATTGTGAAAAATGAAACTGAAAGAACTAAATATACGGACATAAACATGAAATCACAAGAGACTACTAGCAGTTAACTGATATGCCAGCTCCAGACCCATTACCAACTGACAAATTAAGTTATGTACCCTCAGTATACAGTTTCCACCAAGATCCCTTCCTATGAAGAGTTCAGCATAATGATTTCATCCATATACCGGAAAACATAACCCGTGTCCATGCAATACAGATTTTATAAATTTAGGATGTGTTTAGTTAAAGGGCAAAGACCCTATCAAAAAATCAATGTTAATACCAAAGAAGGCCATACGTAATGACTTGACGACAATACCGTAATTATAACCCTTATGAATTAGACGATTTAGCCTAGGTGGTCTAGGGCGCTGGACATAGTGCAGGCGGTGTTGCCATAGATGACAACAAAGCAGGGGTTCAAATCCAGCCGTAGACCTCGCTGGATTTTCCGATGTTAACAGGTTTAAAAAGATGATTTTCATCAATGTTGGCATTCGGAATCATATATTCTATATATATCTTTGCTGCTCATCTTACCAAAACATTATCACTCATGCGTATTATCTATATACCCTTTGAAAATATATCTGTTAAGTCAGCACTTCATTCAAGATGGCCGGCGGCCGGAAACTTAGTTTAACATTGTAACCTATGGGAAAACGCATTCAAATACTCCCTCCTCTAATATTATTAGAACAACTAGAACCAGCTGGAACCAAACTTGGTCACAATGGTCCTAAGTTTACCCCTTTTGAGAAATGTTTCAGGAAGTCCCCATTACCTCCAAAATGGCTGCCAGTGGGAGCATGGTTAAATATTGGACCCTATGGGTAAGCATTCATAGATTATTTCCTCTGAAACAACAAGGCCAATTAGATCCAAACGTTGTCATAATATACCCTGGATGGTCCCCTTCAAAAAACAAATTGTCAATCAAGCCTGCACCTCATTCTAGGTTGACAACAGTTGGGAACTTAGTTTAACATTCGAACATAAGGGAATACACATTCAAAGATCTTCCCCTCTGAAACTACTTGGCCAATTGAAACCAAACTTAGTCACAACTGTCCTTCGGTTGGGCCTTCAAGGTGTGTGATTTTTATGTTCGTTCCTCAGTTCACCCACTTCAAAAAAGGTGACAATATCCAAAATGGTTGCCATCCGGAAATAAAGTTCAACTTTGGAGCAAATACCATCAAGGTCTATTAACATGCTTGAAAATCATGCCCTTTATTATTTTGATTATTTGGACTGTCTATGTTAACCATGGCCCAGATTAGCTATACAGGGATATGAGAGCCTCTGGTTTCACCTAAATTTTACATAAAATGCACAGGGGAAAATATGGAAAGGCAATTTTCAGCTTAATGGAAATGAACCTTTTATCCATGAGAATTTTATATGCTTTTATGATCTTTTGATTGCAATGAAATAAAATGTATATTTCACCATGCTTTTAACTTAGATATTATACAAAGTGTAAGGATTAAGCATTATATTAGGAAAAAGGGAAGTCATTCGCGGCAAGATGGAAAAATTTAACGTTTCACATCTGTCACGAATTTTTAATTCGATTCACCATTATATAACTGCTCAAAATTAGGCGATTTCGAATTTCCGATTTACGTGTCGTAAAATCCTGATTTATAATTAAAAGGTATAAATGTTTAATGTTAATTTGTATTTACATTGCACCACAATTGACATGCAAATGTCCATACAGTAACTTCAATATTTTGTTATTTATTAACACTGGGCCGATGCCTCTGCTGGTGGACTGTTAGTCCCCGAGGGTATTCACCAACCCAGTAGCCATTACCTCGGTGCTGGCCCGAAAACCGATTTCATTTGGAAACCTGCAATATCTAAAATTCAGAAAATTTTATTTAAAACTAAGGAGTATCACCCTCTTGCATAGCTCTGTCCTTAGCTGATTTTGGCTTTTTTTAGATTCTATTGGTAATTTGTTCTTTATCATATTTTACACATATTTCGGTAGTTGGAATTCCAAATGTTAAGATTTGATCTGCAATGAGGAGACATAAGTCGTCGAAATGCGCATATGCAGAAAGTCAATTAACACTGACTTCGGTATTTTGTTATTTATGTTATTTTATATTTAAGTACAACTTATACTGGACTATATGTGTCCATAGTACTCAAAATTTGTACAAAATGACATTTTTTCTTTTTTCAAAATTTGCACTGTCAAACTTATAAACGTCTTATGAAATTGAAATATATCTTCAAAATATGGATCTAATCAGAATGTATTCACTATGACAAAGTAAACTTTTAAACAATAACAAAGTAGCGAAGTTTTTTGCATATGGCAATTTCGACAACTCTTCAGTGCAGATCAAATCAAAACGTTTGGAAATCCATGACCTAAAATATGTGTAAAAGCTCATAGATAACAAATCACCAATTGGATCGAAAGTCAAAATAAACTGAGGACATAGCTATGCAAGAGGGAGATGCTCCTTTGTTATATTTCTTAAATTTAGATATTGCAAGTTTCTAAACTGAGACCTACTACAAACTTACCTATCACAAATATTCGACAATATTTATTTCATTTCATTCAGTTTTAGAAGATTTAAATTTGTGTAAGAAGGGCTGCTACTTCTTGTAAACACCCATTCTCACACAAACTCCTGTATAAAGACAAATAAAACCACGTGCGTAGTGCGCGCCAATTGTAGACAACGTGGGTGAGAACCGAACAGTCATTTCAAAACAGAATAGCCCAAAGACAATGACATAGAAACAAAGACATCACATAAGTATGGCACAGAAACGAAAATTAAAAAAAAATTACAAAAGCATGTAATATGAGCGTTATAGATGTCCTCCAAACAAACACAGTGTTTTCCATGACGTTTCCATGGAAAACAGTACCCATTCTGACAATTGTGATAACAAAAATCAATTTCTACGTTAGCCAGACAACTTTCTGGAAAGTCTCATTTAATTCGGAGCACTTTTATTTCTCTCTCTTTTTTTGCTGTTTCCATGGCAACTGCAGTTATTTTGAAAAATCTGAGATTAAAAACCATTTCTCTATGAGCAGAAAAATTTCTTCAAAGTCTCATCAATTCGGAACACTGTCAATTCATCGCCATTTTTCTATTTTATCCAATTAGAAGCACTTTTATTGACCCACATTTTCAACAATTAAGATCTCAGGTCTCAATAACTTGCGGTTTCAAGGCAAAATAGAAAAGAAAAATAAAATTCATCTGGGTAAGAACTCAAAAAGGCATCCTGTGTGGTTTAATTTTGACCAGTCAGGTTTCAGATGGTTATCCATCCAAACTCCAAAATACACATGTTGGATGGAAACTGTAACAAAGTTTCGTTTTGACCAAACAAACATTTTCCTACGAAACCAAATCAGCTCTCTATAACGGTTTCCGGGTTTATCCACTATCAAAGTTTTTGAACTGTTGCACTGAACAATGTTATATGGCGGAAGAAAAAAATTAAAGAACCAGAGAACAAATCAGACATGATATCAATTCTCCAGTTTAAATTCTATTGTCCATTGTGATCAAAAATATAATGTACAGAAAAGTTCTTTACCCATTTGTGTTATTACTGCTAAGTCTATTCATAATTCAGCTTGTTGCTTAGGGCATGCAAACTACTTCCGGTTTGCAATTTCAAGGAAAAACAAAAATGTTCAAATCTTTCAAAGGACATTACTCCGAAATTACATACTCCATCGACCGTGAAGAATATAGCATTAAGGGGCGGTATCTTCTTGATTTTAACATCAGACAAAAAAGCCGGGTTGCGACAAATTTAGTTAATATTGAGTCACCATCCATACGGTCATGGTAATAAATTCTAAAATTGGATTTAGATTTCATTTAAAGGTTAATAACATCAACAATGTATTAGTTTACCCTTCCGGAGCACCTGATGTCACTCTCAGTTTCACTTGAGTTCACACTGTGAGTGCTTTGTTTTGAATGTTGTGATTTCTGTTTCTGTGCTTTGTGTCTGTCTAGCGTCGTTGTTTTGTGTCTGGCGTCATTGTTTTTTGTGTTATCGTTTTGGCCATGCCTTTTGATTTCGATTTTTGTGGATTTCACTCCTTTGTTCCTTCGGTATTCTACTGCCTTTGTTGCAAATTCTTTACTATTACGGAGGACAGATGTATTGTTTTTCATTGTATTTAGTTATGCCCTTTGGTTCAGGATTTCAATTTCAAACAGGTAGGGACATTAGTTTGTCATTAACCCATTCTTCTGTTGTGCAGGTGAATTGCGGGCTGTATATTAAAATTTTTGGTCATTATGGATGTTTCCTATTCTTGATAAGCTCAGTAAAATTAGATATGGGTTTCTTATTATATAGATAGCGGTGATTTATCGAGTTTTCTCAGTTAAATAAATGTCATATTGTCACCGATGAAAATAAAGGATTTCTAGTCACTGGGTGACGTCTTAATAAAGCGACGTCACAATATCTCTTCAATGTCGTCGTCAAGTAAACAGCTGGCGTATTGAAATGAAAAAAATAATCCACATATAAAATCTCGGTTTTCGAGTAGAAAATCTATATAATAAAACAGCATAACTAATTGGCCGTCATGAATATCAATAAAAATGTCACTCGTGTCGTCAACGCAGTTGATTTAACTCGTTGCAGAACAAGTTCTGCAACTCGTTAAATCCTTCTACGTTGTTCGGCACTCGTGACATTTTTATTGATATTCACGACGGTCAATTAGTTATACTATAATTATAAATCGAATAAAAAATGAAAGGATATTGAGTAATGAACTGGAGACAAAGTCTCTACAAATATATTGTGAAACAGAGCTTTAGTATTGTTCTTTACCCTGACGCATTTGCACATGGCCTTGCTTTGTCAGGTGAGAGTAACTCTTAACCTTAAAATTTCTGTATATCTTGTATATGTAGGTTGTCTTAAACATGCATACAGGTGATAATAAACAGTGTTTTCTTACGAACTGACTTATTCACAAAACGAAATGCATTTCTAGTTCTTTTATACACGTAGCTACAAAGTTTGCAAATGTTCCATACTGATAACACAAAAACACTATTTTAAGAGAATAAAAGGCCATTTAGGGCTTGCTATATGGTGTGAGTTTCCTCACTGTGTTGAAGACCGAACGATGACCCCTAGATGCTTTGTTTTTGGGTCATTTTAACCTTTAGATGGGTTGTTGTCTCCTTGACATTTACCTCATTTCCTTTCTTTTTCATGTCTGTTTGGCAATTAAAAAAAGACTTATTAGTCCTTGTTTTCTTAATTGCAGTGGGTTTATTATGTATTACCTTTCCTCCGGGTAGAACCAGTCTTGGCCTGGCTGATCTGTAAAGAAGTGACTTCATTTGCTCTCTCGCTTTCAGATTGAATTCTCGTTTCTGAAGATGCTGCAGAAAAAAGAAGCTTCATTATTTACTTCTTTTTTATTTAATTTATATTTTTTTATCGAAATCTGCACATTTGTTATCCAAAAACACTGTTACCTTATCTAGGCCTCGTTTATTTTAGTAACAAATGACTTCTCATAATTTAACATAGATTTCTTATTGTTTATACAAAATATACAATGACAATTTAACATCTTTTCAGAGTATATTTTTTTAATATATAAAATTCTAAAAGAAATTTAAAGAATAGCAAACCACAAATAAATATGTCGATCAAAAAATAAACCAATATTTTTCAAACAAACATACAGACTTTATAAAAAATGATGAAGAAGTATAAAGAAAATAGGAAATAGATAAGCAGCAAGAGTTTTTAGGAGTAAGAAAACACATGGAATAAATATTAAATATTTTACGAAAGGATATGAAGTAAATGAACATGAGACCACAACACATATGTTAACTCTAACTGCAATAATTTTAATGAGCTGTATGGCCATTTCGGAAATTTATTCCTCATCAGCAGCACTAGAACCCAAACAAAGGAAATCCATAATTTTAAACAATATTTAACATGCATAATACCAAACGAAATCCGAATAATCAGTAATATCAAATATAGCTAAGGAAAGAACCACGATGGAGGGAGTTAATCCTTCGTTTTTTGAATTTATATAAATTTAGATAATAGTAATTGAACAAAGTGTACACATGAGATATTATCTCATGTACAAGTACACCATATCTAAGAAAAATAAAGAGCATACATTTCTACCACGGGGAATTGTTTTACCAACTCCACACTGCAATAAAAGACAAACTCCTGTATTAAATATTTTACGAAAGGATATGAAGTAAATGAACATGAGACCATAACACATATGTTAACTCTAACTGCAATAATTTAATGAGCTGTATATATATGGCCATTTCGGCATAAATCTTAAGCAGAAAAAAAGTTTTATTTCCAAACTTGAATATCTGTGTTATAGACATTCTCCGTACGCTTAAAGCAATGCTCTGTCTTTAGCTTATTGATCATCCCTCTTTTGACTATTTTTCACGGTTCGTTAAAAAGTTAAGATAAATTCTTTTTGCTTCCAAATTGTCTTTATATTTTTTTCTAACACCTTTACATAGTATTTGGGCTGGGTTAAGCCTTTGTTAAATAAAGGACATGGTTAACATGATGTTGTCTCCTTGACATTTACCCCATTTCTTTTCTTTTTCATAAATTTTACTTCTTAATAAAAAAAACATTGATGACAACCGTCGTTTTCAACCCAGTGTTTGTCTTTTTAGACGGGTAAATTCATAAGGCATAAATAATCCTTCCGAATTAGTGTAGAGGTGGTCGGATGGTATACATTTATCTATTATAATTATTTTACCAGTTAACAACACGATATTTTAGGGCCCAATTCTCCCAGCATTGATTGCATTCACAATAGTGTGAATTCTTTTCAAAATAATTTAGTAAATAATGTATCTATAATAAAATTGAAATTTTTAGCATCTGCTGATTTTATTGCAATTGTTGTTTATGATTTATAATTCAATGTTGACAAAATAATTGTTGTGGACATTTTATCACACTGTCTGCGTCTATCTATATGTATGTTTGCTTGCTTCCAACTGTCTCCTAATATGTTAAAAGAATTTATTTGCATTTAAGGACCTATAAAACGATTACAAGAATTTGAAACATGCCGTGGTTTGATTCATAGCTATCAAAATAAAGCACTTTATGCAAATTTTTATATTGAATACATTGTGGAATTATACGGAATATCGTATTCAATTATGCCTTTTGAAGAATTTAGGATTTCGAAGAGATGGGTTACCACTGTGTCTTCTGGCATGAAGGTTTTTGTGAATTTTGGCCTCTTTTTGAAATTTTTGGTGATTGAAATAGTATCCGGTTACATTCCATTTTCAACTCTTTTCTATTTGTAATTATCAATATCTTATGATCTCAATGAAATCAGACATGGATTGGTAATAAATTAAAGTATGGCATTGCGTTGAACCATTTTGCCAATCGAGAGTAACACTGACCCCAAAATATCCTTTGTATATCGCAGGTTGTTTTTTTACGTGCATACTCGTGATAATAAACAGGATGCTTTCTTACGAACTTAATTACTTTCAAAATTTAGCATAATTTAAAACTGCATTTCTATTTTACAAAAAAACGCTTTTCGAAATAGTATATACTGACAGCACCAAAACATTATTTTTATTGAAAAAAATGCCTGTTTTGTAAGGAATTTACAACTTAGTGATTCTTGGTCACTTAACACCGACGGATCCAGCCTTCAAAAAGGGATTCTTAGAGTCTCCAGAATAAATGGGGGTTACTTCGATTTTTTGCCAGTTTTTTTTTCGATTTTTTCCAGTTTTTTTTCGATTTTTGCATAAATTCCTCATGAAATTCAACCATTCTTCCAGAAAAAAAAGGTTGCAACCCTGGAACTCCTTCCGAAGCCGCAAATGCTTGATTTTTTTATGTTTGTTATATACATTACCCCTTCTACGAATAGTCTCAGTCTGAATCTGCATCGAATATGTTACATCTGATTTCTCCCTTTTAGACTGCATTCTCCTCTCTGATGATGCTACAGAAATAAATAAAATGTCATTATTTACTTTGAGTCTTCATTTTTAGCTTCCCTGACTATAGCCAGGGTGAGCTTTTGGCATCATTTGGCGTCCGCAGTATGTCGTCCGTTCGCCGTAAACACTTTACTCAACCTTCTTCCGAAACCGATGGTCCAATTGGAATCAAATTTGGTTACAATAGTCCTTAGGTGGTCCCCTTAAAATGTATCTGGCAAGTCCGCACCTCATCCAAGATGGCCGCAAGCAGGGAACTTAGTCAAAGATTGGACCCTATATTCAAAGATCTTCTCTGAAACTACTTCAGCCAATTTAAACCTTTGTTGGTCACAATATTAATAGTCCTTAATTTGCCCCTTTATGAAATGTGACTGGCAAGTCCACATCGTATTCCAGATGGCCGCCAGCGTACAAGACGGATTTATGATTGGACCCTATGTGAAAGCATTCAAAGATCTCTGAATTCACTTGGCCAGCTGGAATCAAACTTGTTCACAAAAGTCCTTAGTTTGTCCCCTTTCAAAAACTGTCCGGCAAGTCCACACCACATCCAATATGGTCCCCCAGCGTGGAACATGGTTTGACATATGACCCTATGGGAAAGCATTCAAAGATCATCTCCTCTGAAGCCACAGAGCCAATTGGAACCAAACTAAACCCGTTCACAACAGTCCTTGGGTGGCACCCTTTCAAAAATGTGTCCAGGATGTATGTACTTCATCAAAAATGACCGCCAGATGGGTTACTATGGGTAATCATGTCAATGATCTCTGAAAATACTGGGCCAATTGCAACCATACTTTGTCACAATTGTTCTTAGTTGGTCCCCTTTGAAAAATGTGTCTGGCATATCGCCATAAGGAAACAGTTTAACCTTGGTCCCATGTGAAAGCATTCAAAGATCTCCTCCCCTGAAAATACCAGGCCAATTTGAACCAAAGTTAGGCACAATGGTCCTTAAATGGTCTTCTTCAAGAAAAAGGAAGATTTGTTTGAAAAGTTGTATAATAGGCATTCTCAGTCTAAAGAGAAGCACGTGCAGCAAGACTCTAATCTATCATTATATAATTAATCAAAACTGTTTTGACTGTTTTTTCACGGTCGGATAAATGGGGGGAAATTACAAAATTTCCGAACAGAGTTAAAAGAGCCGAAGCCCATGAGACAAACAGAAAAATCAGGTGGAAACTACCGGAAAAATTGTTGACCGCAATGGTCTTGACTTTGGACAGGCATTTGAAAAGAAGTATTTTCAAGTACAATCTTTTTTTCTGCCAAATATATTTTTTCAATCAAAATAAGACCAATGTTGTGACAATTTTTCACACTATCTGCACCTTGACCTATATGAATGTCTACTTGCTTCCAACTGCATTTTGTCCGCCTATATGTTAAAAGAATGTACTTCTATGTTATGGTATTTAAAGCGATTACATGCATTTTAAACATACCGTTGTTTGATGCATTGTTGTCAAAGAATTAGTATTTTACACAAAGTTTATGTACAATATGTTGTGAAAGTATCGTGGATATCGTATTCAGTTATGCACTTTCGGGAATTTAGTTCTTAATTTCAAACATATTTCTTCTGTTGCTTAGGTCATGGTGATTTTTGGTCTGTGATTGAAATTTGTGGATATTGTTGGTGTTTCCTGTTATCTCCCCGTATTAGTTTCTTTCTGTTATTAATAACATGTTAGCTCAGTAAAATAAGATATGGATTAAAAATAAATTGAAGTATGTGCAGGTGGCTTTTCATTGAACAGTTCTATCGATTGAACTTATGGTAGATCGAAACTAATACACGGCGCATTCGATTGGCACATTTGCGAAACACAAGTCGGATGCGGAATTGACTGGATTTCCAAGCCGGAATATTCCTTATTTGGCCTTTTCATTTTGACGTCATAATAGATTGACATACACTTTCCCGCGAATTAGCTCCCTTTTACCATAAATATTGTCTGTTTCGTAAACTATATAAAATATTTCTCTTAATCAAACGGTGACATATAGATTTTATCAGCTCAACTTATAGTTGAAATGTATAAAAATATCTATCTGATGTTTATTTCATATGAAAGCTAAACAATAAGCATGTTCTCACAGTTCCCTATATATTCTTTGTAAATATTGCTAAAAAATACTGAATTTGGCCTGATTTTCAAAGCCTGATTACAGGAAAAGATGATCGGTGACATATCATTTTTATTTAATTTTTTTAACAAAAGGGCTAACAACTACAAAATATCTAAAAATTAAAAAAAATATGTCTGATATTTTTATTAGGCTCGAACTACCTTAAAGTTTAAATTCCTGCATCCCATGTATATTTAAGATTGTCTTTTACATGCATATTCGTTTATTAACTTAGTAACCTACAAAACAAACACAAAATAAAACTCCATTTCTAGCTTTTTATTAACCTTTTTTGAAAATATTATACGGTCTAACCTGTCTAAAACGGGCACTAAATATTTTACCTCTCCTCATAATAGAGCCATTCTGAACTTGACTGTTCTGCATTGAATAAGATTCAGCTACTCTCCCGCTACAGGACTGCATTCCATATTCTGAGGAAGCTACAGTAAAAAAAGAAACATCATTAATTCTGATATTTTGGGTAGATCCAGAGTTTGTTACCGGACTGACTAACACCGATTGTGACAAAACCGGACTTTTCACTGGCAGTGTGACGGGTGCCACATGTGGAGCAGATCATGCTTACCCTTCCGGAGCACCTGATGATACCTCAGTTTTTATAGGGGTTCACACTGCTAGTGCTTTAGTTTTGTGGCGTTCTTGTTCATTTTTGTTTATTTGTTTTGTCTTTGTCATACTGTCTCAGTTCGTGTTGCTGTGAATTGCTATGATTTTGGATTTATGATTTTAGAATTTCCCCTTTCCTTGTTCTTGCTTCGGTATTCGTTTGCCGATGTATTTCTTCCAAACTTCTTTTTTTTTATTCATATTTTAGTGAAATTTGTGCATTTCATCAAATACTGCTACCTTATTCATCATTTCACTAGTGTGATGGATCCATTTTAGCAAATATTGAACAGAACTTCCTCACACTAGCGGATAATCACTACAAAGAATAAAATGTAGGAAAACTTCATTTTTAGTGCTTGTGAATGTAAGCTATATTGGTGTAAAAAAGAATCAAGCTATAAATAGGACAATTGCTATTGTAACGCAGGAAGTTCATCAATAAAGGTGTATTTGTATCATTTAAACCATACATGGTCAAAAGCACTAAAATATTTTTTATATTTTATTTTGAATTTGGTGTTGCAATACTTTTTTCCATGTGTATACATCTTGGAATTATATAAAATATCTTATTCAATTATACCCTTTCACGAATACAGGACTTTCGAGACGTGTGTGTCATCGCCAAAAGTTCTCCTGCTGTACGAAAAAAAAATCAATACATCAATACATCAGACCTTTTTTGTACTGCTACGAATCTCAGTTTATGACCAACATCAGCAAAGACCCATCTAAACAGCATTTAATTGAAAAGTTTAACAACACTTTCCGATATTTGGATTTAAATAATGACGACTTCAATACATATTATAAGGACATTTACTTTGAATAAAGCCAATTCTAATAATCATCATTGTCCGTTCTTAGACATCAATTTTGATATAACGAATGGTAAATTAGATAATACAATTTATGATAAAAGGACGATTTTTCTTTTCACATAGTTAATTATCCATTTCTGGATGGCGATGTTCCATTACGGCATTAGCACCATCATATGGTGTTTACATATCTCAACTTGTTCGATTTGCTCGAGTATGTAATAACGTTTGCGATTTCAATGAACGGAATTTTTTCATAACAAACTATTACATCAGGGTTTTCGTTATCATAAACTAGTTAAAACCTTTACTAAATTTTATCATCGATATAAAGACCTAGTTCATAAATACAATGCAACCTGTAAACATCTTATCAAGGCATCCCTTGTTTTACGGTAATGTTTTACATAAGAGTAAAAAATACTTAAACTCGCCTAACAAACTTATAAAACCTTTAAATCGTCTAATTCATAAGGGCTATAATAACGGTATTGTCGTCAAGTCATTACGTATGGCCCTCTTTGGTATTAACATTGATTTTTTGATAGGGTCTTTGCATTTTAACTAAACAAATTCTAAATTTCTAAAATCTGTATTGCGTGGGCACGAAATATGCATGAAATCATTAAGCTTAACTCCTCACAGGAAGGGATCTTGGTGGAAGCTGTATACTGAGGGTACACAACTTACTTTGTCAGTTGGTAATGGGTCTGGAGCTGGCATGTCAGTTAACTGCTAGTAGTCTCTTGTGATTTCATGTTTAAATGTCCGTATATTTATTTCTTTCAGTTTCATTTTTCACAATTGAATCAGTCCTGTTGCCAACTGAATTTTACTGTTGTTACGATTGTTTTTTGATTTATCACATTGGCTATAGGGGGAAGGTTTGGGCCAAATAAAACTAGTTTAACCCCACTGCAGCAGGTTTGCGCCTGTCCTAAGTCAGGAAATTTATTAAGCCTTCGTGTGTCTTGTCTTTATTCTGGTTAGTTTACTTTATGTCTATAGGAGTCCAGGATGATGTTTATTTCGCTGAACTTGATTACTCTTTATTCAGGGGCCGACTCCGACCTGCCGTTTGGTGTGGGGTTTTCTCACCGTTCATTGAAGATCTTATGGTGGCTTTGAGTTGTTATTACTCCCCTTTGGGTCGTTGTCTCTTTGACACATTCCCCATTTCCCTTGTTTTTTCTATTAACAGGGAATCACTGATTAAGTAACACTGTTAAATCAAGGGTAACTTATACATGTAAATAATCTATTTGTAGCTCTTCGGGTTAATTGTTTTTCGTCAATTAAAATTTATTTAAAAGTATACTACAATTTCATAAATAGTTGGTTCTTTATGTGGTATATATCTATTCTAACAGGCCTGGAATCCAGTCATTCCTGCTTACTGGTGTTTCCGCCTTCAGTTACGCAAGAGTTCCTACCTCGAAAGTCCGGTATTCAGTATTCAGGAA
>MJUU01036054.1:10794-64591 GCA_002080025.1 Modiolus philippinarum
GATATGGTGTAAATGCCATCTAATGCTCAAATTTGGTGCAATTTTACTGAAAATATGCAACAACAGGGATATCGATATAATACGATATGGTGTAAATGCCATCTAATAATCAAATTTGGCACAAATTTACTGAAAGTATGCAACGATAGGGATAGAGATAGTATGTAATATGGTGTAAATGCCATTTAGTACCCTTATTTGGTACAAATATACTGAAAACATGCAACAATAGGGATTTCGATAGTATGCGATATGGTGTAAATGCCATCTAATACTCAAATTTGGTTCAAATTTACTGAAATATGCAACAATAGTGATATTGATATTATACGATATCATGTAAATACCATTTAGTACTCAAATTTTGTACAAATTTACTGAAAATATGCTACAATAGGGACATTGATAGTATGCGAAATGGTGCAAATGCCACCTAGTACTCCAATTCTCTATTTATATGATTAATGAGGGTTTTAAAGGAATGGGTCATTGTACGGTGTATAAAAAATAGAAATAGGTTCTGTTTGATGGAAGAAATATCGAAATTCTCGTGTACAATGTACATTTCACGTGAAATATAAGATCGTGTTTGGTGTACGAAAAAAAGGTTATGGACGCTGTACGATGATAACCCTAAGCCTTTGCCGCCTTCATAATGATATGTTAATGTACGCTCGATAATCGAAAGATATAAAGGAACTACTTATTAAATAAGATGAGGGCAAAAGTGACATTTTAAAAGCGAGAAAAAGCAACACGCGAAATAAAATACGGCAAACGAAAATCTTTATCACCCTTTATTTTATTTACACGATTGTAAAAAACAAGCTTTGTGGAAAGTGTTCTAGAATTGAGACTGAAAAATGAGATCTCGCCGAAACAAATTTTTATTAAAAATCTTCATTTTGTCCTACAAAAAGATAAAATTCATTTTGTTGTATGCCCGAGGTTGTATGTACCGGCCACTATAAAGTAAAAACCAAAATGCAAATACATTGTACTGGACATAGTGTATAGTGTAAGATGTAAAGTGTATGGTGCATGGTGTATGGTACATGGTATATGGTGCATGGTGCATGGTGTATGGTGTAAGGTATATGGTGCAATGGTGTATGGTGTGATGGTGTATGGTATATGGTGTAATGGTTCATGGTGTATGGTGTAATGGTGCATGGTGTATGGTGTATGGTACAATGGTGTGATTGGTTATGTTTTACTGTACAAGCACTGTATCAATTGTACTGATTGTGCAAAATGAAGGTAAAGATGCTATCAATTGTGATTGAGCCTGATTGTGCAAACCTCCGTGTAGTAAAATTAGCTATTTCTGTTACGAATGCTGCCTTTTGGAAGCAGTTTGACGAATGGTGATGTATTATGTTTTAGATCGATTTATATGTAAGCAAAGCTCAGTTTCATAAACCCAACGTCCCACAAAATTTGCAAATGAGAACTAATAAACTGTTGATCACATTACAGTGTTAGGTAGTAGTAAATTAAATAGACAATTCTGTAAGCTTATATGATTTTACCTATAAGATGCGGGACCGAAAATAAACTTATGTACATGTAAAGCTGTATATAAGTTTCCTTCAAATCGATAGAGGCATTCTTAAGTTTTGCTCTTGAAACGAATTTGCTGTTAAATATACAAAATATGTAGGTACATGTCATCTTGTACTTTGACTTACTGATTCTCATAACAAAAAAAGGTGCCTAAGCTTTCTTACGCCTGAAGACTACACATATGTTTATTTTATTCAAATCATGATGGCATTTTGAAGCAACAGCATGGAAATAAATTCTTTGCAAAACATTTTTTTTCAGATTCTTGACCTTGACCCCATAAGGTACAGAGCCTGAAATTAAGTCATCTTTCTTCTTTCTGATGGTTTCATTAAAATACATGAAGGTGTTCTACAGTAAGCTTCAGAAACCACTTTTCAGCCCGAATTTTCAATTTTTTAAGTTGCATGTGATCTTGATATTTGAGCTACTTACTCCGATGTCAGAAGTCGCTGGTAAAATTTATAACGTACATCCAAATGAGTATAAATACAACATGGTCATCGACTAATTTAATTTTATTCTGATGCGGAAACTTTTTTTTAATGGTGCTCAACATTAAGTAGTCGGTTAGCAATAAAATCCCACATTGAAAAAAAAAAAAAAACGACAAACGTAAACAACGACAGGAACTCGGGACAGCGAGACTTGGTACCGGGACCAGCAAAAGCTAGCGGTAGGGTAAAACCGATTTATGGTTACCAAAAACCTCCCCTTTCTATATGCCGTTTCAATATAGTATACAAAACATACGAATAAAACCAAGAACAGGTAAACTACTAACTCCATGACCACAATTTTGAAAAGGAAAAAGGGGACAAAACATAATTTTGAAAGATGTGTGCTCGGTGTGTTTTCAGTGCTCGACGCTAAACTGCTGGCTAGCTGAAGGAGCCTAATCTGCTGATAAAACACTGTCGCACTACGGAAGAAAATTATACTCAAAACTCCCAGATGGGTTTGGTTAAGAATCATCATGTATTTTAATAGACATTGGCAGTATCAGTGAGAGGCCAGTATGCGTGTTAACCCTCAGGTCATTGGACCCCAAAGATAATTTAACGGTCAAGTGCAGTTTATCATGTCGATATTCCCTATTGGGTAAAGAACGTAAGTTACGTCCCAGTTTTTCTGGATTTTTTAATCAGTTGCTGGTACTTTTTAACAATTCCGTAAAATCGAGGATGAGAAATGCCCTCAGTAATAAGATGTTTGCTAGTGACATTATATTGAGATATCAAATGTTCATATCTTAAGTTATATTTTGGAATTTTGGCAAAATTTATATATCATGGAATTGCTTTATTAAACTTGTGACCATCGATACTTTATTTAAAATATGATGAAAAATTTCAGGTTCGCTCTAGACAAATCCCTTTTTTTTGGAGTCAAAACTGGACGGGTCATTTCTGACAGTCATTGATCTAGTTATTCATATGCAATGAAGAGTGATCAATCAAAAAAGAAAAAAAAATGTTCCGATTTTTTATTGCAAAGCATCAAATAAGGGATATCCACAATTTACTATAATTGTGAACGTCCAACTTACTGTAGGCTTTTATCAAAGACATAGCCAAAACGAGAACACAGAAAACAATGACGTTAGAAAGCTACATTATACGTGATGACGTTCATAGATTTTACGGAATGGAAATTTTAATAATTCTTTCCCTATATCCACATATCAACAGATAAAAGCCTACAGTTAGTTGAACGTTCACAGTTATAGTATAATTGGAATGCAAAATGTATAAAACACAAAAGATCGAAAACATATGGAAATAGATTGAATCGGAAAAGCAACACAATAGGGAAGTTTTAGAATTTTGCTACATTTAAAAGTCTTAATAATTGATGAGTGTTCGAAACAAATATTTAAAACACGGCTATTTGTGAATAGGATATCTTTGCACTTCCATTTTTATAAACACCACTCCTTTGTTCTGTCCGTATTTTTGTCCCATGACTTGTAATGCATGCGTGCCGACGCACCCGTTTAACTCCTTCATGTTTTCATATGAACATGACAATGTTATATCTCGAGAATTGTATTTGTTTAAATTATTACATACAAGACTTTGAATATCGGTACACGTCAATACTTTAACTGTTTATATATATACATGTATGTACTTCATAACCAATAATTAAATACATGTAGTTACATGAATTCTATGTCGCAATTGGACCTATGAAAGGGTGCTCTTTGCGCTGCCAATATAGAATTGTTAATATATAAATCGAATTGAAAACTGCAAATTAGAACTGTATTTTTTTCAAGACCAGAGGCACCCCAATTGAACAAAAACTGTTTTGACATATATTTTTGGCCATATCCCCATGACCTCTAAAAATTCTCATCTTATCTCAAATGTCCTCCTAATTTAAAATTAAAACAAATCTTATGGATCAAGACGCTTAAACGTGTTATACTTGACTGAAGCCGAAAACACTCCTACTAAAACTAAGGAGGAGCAGGGGTTGGTGCCTTTCTCCTTTCTTTTGCCCTTTTTTTTCCTTTCTCCCCTATCTTCTCTAATTTCTCCCCTCCTCTTTCTTCCGGTCTCCCTTTCATGTCCTTTTTTTCCCTTTCTTGCCCCTTGATCCATTTCTCCTTTCTCTTGTCTCTCTCCCGCTTTCCCTTTACCCTGTCCACCCCTCAAAACTTAGATATGATTCCAAAGTAAGGACCTTTCTCGGGAATAAATCAATTTTCTTCCGTTTTTTTGTAATTTGAGCTTTCCATATATCTCTTTTTCGGTAACATAGGATGCATTAAGTACTTTGAAACAGCAAAACTTGCATCTATCAGCAAGAAAATTTTGTAGTTATTTTCAAAACATAATTACAGTATTAACAAATCGTCATGTCAAAGTGCAAATTGAGTTTCTTAACATTTTATTTTTCGGGGTTAGTTTTGTTGAAGTTAACAATAGACGTATTTATTTATAAACACAGTTATCTTTATTGTGTGCTCAGCAGGAGAAGTAGAATCAATAAATGAAGTTGAGGAAAAAAAATCGGTTTGACTCACTAGTAATTTTTCCAGTTTTTCACAGCCGTAGTACCTGAAGTGAAAACGTTCAACGTATTTGTTTTTAAATGTCTGTAAGTTTTTATATCAACTTGGGCCGTGTCATCGAAAGTATCCTAAAATTTATCCTAAAACATATCTTATGATGAAAATCAGGACCATCATAATAGGACTGTCTTATGACATATTTGTGGGTGTACACTGAAGCTATCTTAACCCCCCCCCCCCCTCAAATTTTACCCATGCATAGGCTCGTCCGAAAGAACCTAAGAATTTTTATGATCTGTCATTTGTTTTTAATTTACCAAACTTTCATTGCTCAGCCTGTGCAATGCTATGTAGGACAAATGCAACCATTTCTGGGATTGTTACTAAGCTGCTAAAGCACTATAAATTGGTGAAGGGTCCTTCAATCAATAGGAATATGTGAAAAGTTTGTGCTATATTGAACACAAAAAGCCATATATTTTTATGCATGTGGTCAACCTTTTTCAGAAAACTCATGTACCTCATAAAAATACCAACAAAATATTAATCACCCCAAAAAATACTACCATATTATTGTAACCCCCAAAAATACTAGCATTTCTTTGGACCCCAAAAAATTGGAAAATTCTAAAAAAAATACCCAATAAATAGTCCAAGCCTCTTTATAGAATTTTTTGGGAGTACCCCTGGGCTTAAGACCATCTTAGTAAAGATGCCTTAATTTTGGTCTTAAAGGACAACTGACATGATTTAGCGAAATTTCAAAAATGTCAAAATTTTACGTAAAATGTCCTTGTTTTACACCAAAATAGCAAAGGTTTTATTGACTTTTGTCACCTTCGAATCATACCGCCCAAATTTATGCAAAAATGTGATGTGGTGACGAGGCTGAGAGACTGCTGATCGACATCACAAGTTCTTTTCATCTTGTATTGACAGCCGGTTGATTGACATCGAAAATCATTGCACGTTATCTACCAAAATATACGAAATTTCAACGCGAGTTAATCATTAAAATTAGGATGGTATATTATGTAGCCTATTGATCCAGCAACAGTGCCAGGAGAGGAATTGGTATCAGCTTTTTCACTTTTCCCAAAGACACGCACCTGAGGAAGGCGTGGACTCATTTCTGCAAGAGGTGGAACTTTGTTCCCGGCAAGGTCCACAAATTGTGTTCTGATAACTTTTCTTCGTCTTGCTACGAAGTAGATCCACAGAAAGTAAAAGAGCTTGGTGTGCAAGGAACGTTTAAAGCCCGTTTGAAACCCAGAGCAATCCCAGATATACCACTTCAATTAGCTGATGAAACTAAAGATGGCGGGACACTGCTTTCTCTTCCAAAATGAACTGCCTTTGAGAAATGAAGGAAAACTGAAGTGAGCAAAATCACTTTATAAAATGTTCTGTGTTACGATTATGCTCTTATTTTTATATTTTCCGATCCAAATTATTAGATTGTTACACCCTAGTTTTATTGGAATAACATCAATATGCAAATTAGTTTGTTTACATGTCGTCATGCTCGTGAGGCGTGACAATAATTGTACAGTTAAAAAAAATTAGATTGCCATTGTACACTAGCTATTCAAAAATTTGATTTGATTTGTTTTTAGTTTTACATGTTGCGAGTTTTGTTCTGCTGATGATTAACCTCATCGAACCAACACTAATCGTTTATAGTGTCCAGTGATTTAAAATGTATCTTTTTAATTAAAAATTATTTTGTTTTATTTTCTAACAAATCCTGGAGATGGCTTTTGAGGAACATGCCAGGGCTTCCATACCAGAGATACCAGATGCTATTGATGCAGAAATTGCTGATATTGCAGAAGTTTCGATACCTGCAGTAGAAACACAAGAAAATACTACTGAAACATCTTCCCCAAATCCTAGAGTGCAGGTGGTGAATAAAAAACTACAAGTATGCATATGCCCTCCAGAGAGAACTCGTAGTCACCAGACAAACAACAAGATGACTTAAAGTATTCAAACTGTACCCACTTTACAGACAACTGGTACACAGACAGACCCAATGATTGTTTGTGGTAATGATACTGAAGCAGATGTAAGCATTCCTGATGATGTCGACGATGAAAGTATACGCAGTGGTGACGAGTATGATCCAGGAGACGACGATAGAAGGTAAATAAAAAAAAAATACCAACATTACTGTAAATTTAGTATCACATATGTCCATTTCCACAAATTATATCTCCATTGCAGGTCAAATCAAACTGAACATTTTTTTATTGAATGTACAATTAAATAATTATGTAATGGTGTAAGAACATGTAATCATTCAGTCAAATGAGAAAGTATCTTTAGTTTATGGTACAATGTATAATATTAAACCGGTAGTATACTATATTTTTACACGAATGCAAAACAGAAAATAGACTATAGGGGGTCATAAACCTATGAAATAAATTCTGTGGCAACATGAACCAGTGGCTGGCGATCAGCACGGTGTAAATAAAAAACATGAAATTCTGAATTAAAATTGATCGAGCTGTGAACAGTGTTTTTGACAAACTTGTGCAGGAATTTTAATGCGAAAACAGTTCAACATGTGTTTTACTGTTATGAACAGAGATTAACTGCACAACTTTTGTCAGGAGATCATGTTTTTTCGGTTCATAGTTTTCCAAAGGTTTCGAGTTTATCTACACTGATGAGACATTAGTTGTCGAAATGCGCATCTGCAGAACCTAAATTCACAGTTACTTCGGTATTTTGTTATTTGTCACCATTGCCAGTTTGTAATAAACAAATGACAACTAACGTAACATTCCAACATGTTGAACACAGGACTCAATTTTACACCTTGGCATTTTGATTTTACAGTTATAATGCATGCTGAATTTCAATATTTTTCCATTTGACTAAAATTGTACTAATATTTCAGCTCAGAGGAGGAGAATATTGAAAATAATGAGACTGAAATAGTTGACATGAATAACAAGCTTAGTACAAGCTTAGTACAACCACATCACCTGTAACTAAGAAACAGTCAGTGAGTCTACACTGGCAGAGCTTTTAGGTGCGTGCAGATACTGCAACAATGACACAACATCCTTCATTAGATATACAAGAGGTATATTGATTATTACAGACACAGTTTGTGTGAATGGTCACATATCCATCTGGAAGAGCCAGTCATGCCATAACAGTTTACCATGGTCCAATCTGTTGAGAGCAACAACACTTATGTGTTGTGTTGTGAATGCTCCCAAGGCCATCCGAATGTTTCAACACATGAATGTCCAGATGTTTTTCATAAGAACTTGTACCCGTCTGCAGTCCATGTAGGTGGCACCAGCTGCAACAGATACATGGGACTCCGAGCTGGCAACCCCACTACAAGATATGCACGGAAAAGATGTAGTTGTTGGATGGTGATGCGAGATGTGACTCTCCGGGTTATTCAGCAAAGAACGGGTCATATACAGTGATGGATCTACAGGCAAGCATGTTTCTAGATTTTCAACTTGTGCATGTAATTTTTTTGTCACTCGCAGTCAAGAAAACATCACATGTCAAGTTGTGCATCAGCAAATGCTATAAAGTGAGAGGGGGGGGGGGGGGGTAATANATTGGATAAATGTTTTCTTTTTTATATGACCGCAAAAAAATTGTGGTCGTATAATGGTATGGCGCTATCGTCGTCGTCGTTTTCGTCGTCGTATGGCGTCGTTGTCGTCTGTAGACACTTTTGTTTTTGGTCAATAACTTAATTTTAACTTAAAAAGTTGATCTATCCTTATAAAATTTTTACACAGTGTTTCTTGGCACAAAAGGAAGGCTGGATGTAGTTTGCATTATTTTGGTTCCTCCCGTTTTAAAAAAAGGGCCAAAAAGGGCAAAATTGGGTGTTTTCACATATTTGGCTATAGAATATTTATTATTTATCAGATTTTGATGGGGTTTCTTTCAGTGCGTTCCTGAGGAAATTTCCTATCTGGATTATGTCAACAGATTTGACGTGGCATGTACCTTTCATGAGATAAATGGGGCCGAAAAAGGGCGAATTTCAAAAATTTTATTTTTTTTATTTTTAGTCCGATTTTGGTGCAGTTTTTTGCAATGGATTCTTCATGAAAAATTAATATAATGCTGCACCATCAGATTTTTGATAACTGATTTCTTTTCCGAGCTATGAGGGGCCAAAAGGGGCCAAAATTGCAAACATCCAGATTACCTAAAATTTTTATTTTTCATTCCATTTCGATGGGATTTTTTTCTTTAGGTTCCTCTTGTTGTAAGCTTTCAGTAGTCTGTCAACAGATTTGGCTTAGCTTTTGCCGTTTCCAAACTATAAGGGGTCAAAGGGACCGAAATTGCAATTTTTGAAAATATGTAAAATCTCAGCATTCTGGTAGTACGTCCTGCTGATTACTGTGTCAACCTCCTTATTGTGTCCATTTAGTTGCTGTGTCCTTATTCACTTTTAAAATACACTTATTCAAATTTCAGTGGTCGACATGCTGCGGTCGTATCATGCTGCGCTCGGCGTAGCCCTTTATTATCTGGAGGTTAACAGAAATATAGAGTACATGTTGAATGAAAGGATATGAAGTAAATGCACATGAGACAAAGTCTCTACAAATGCATGGTAAAAAACAAGCAAAGGAACAACGCTTTTATTGTTGTTCTTCATCTTGAAGTCACCATGAGGCCTTCAACAATGAGCTTTGCTCATACCTCATAGTAAGTTCATGACGGGCCCTAGCACCAGTTTGAGTGGAATTCTTTGCTGATTGTCGAGCAACGCTACATCCACGACTTCATTGGTCATGGGTGCGGGATTGTCAACAAACCTTAATTAAACTCTCAAAGTGCTCTTACAATCACTGTCATCCTTTGCCCGACAAAAGCACTAGTGTCTTAAGCAAGTGGACGATTACAACATATAGACAAACACAGGGCACTCATCAAGTCGAATGTAAGAAACTTGGCGTTATAAAATAGTGAGATGTGGGCACTTAAAACAGGTGATCAGAATTACATTTCGAAATTACAAAAATAAATGCCAAAATTTGTAAGTATGAATAGTAAATCCATATGAGAAATTCTCGCACGTACAAGTACACCATAACTGAAATATATAGAGATTATGAATTAAATGTAATAATTATTGGTTAGGATACGGCAAACAAAACCTTTTACCATGAAAAGGAGGCACTGTACAGCTCTCAAGTATGAGGAAAATACAAACTGTGTGGCAAGTTGTTGGCAATAGTTATAAAAACCAATATTGAGTTACGTTGTAATGAAATGTTTTTTGGTCGTGTTCTGTTGAAAAATAATTTTGCAAATCCATTCTGTGGTTAACCACTTTGCACCCAAAAGTACACACTTTTTCTATGGAGGAATGCTTGCAAGGTAATAATTTTTTTAACAAATACTAGATTTATTTTTCTAAAGAAAGTCACAAATATTTTTGTCAAAGTGGAGTACTACTTAGAAGAATGGAGTAAACAAAGATGCTGGTGGACAGTAGGTCTGATCCGATTTTGATGTCACACATACAGTGATAAATTGATACAGTGATTTTTAACAGTTTGATACACCAAATAAACTAGTTAAAATATAAAAGTTTTCCAAACAGTATCCGATTTATCTGTATAATAGAAAACATAAATAATATTCAAATTAGTGAAATTGGCTTGTGATAAATTAGTCTTATATTTTCAGCTGGTTTAATAGTATAGCTGGATTACTATGGAAGCACAATTTTCAAGTATAACATAACAGAGTTACATATTTGTTTTATTTCATTATAAACTAGGAATAGCAGCATAACATCACAACGAGAATTGTGACAGAAACCAAACAGATGGCCAACAAAGGTTTAAATTGAACTACCCTAAAGCAAACAGTTGTTAAGCCAGTTAGAAGTCCGCCATCATTTGTAAGTTAAAACAAGATGTGTTTTGTGAAACACTTATGCCCCCCGAGTAGAGCTAAGAAGAAACATTTAGCATATTGAACAATTATTAAATGTGCTTCTGACAAATTCATAAGTAGGAATAAATTTTGATTGGATAAATTAACACAGATGTTACCCAAAAGACCCCTCGAATCATTATCCAGACATTATTAAGAAAACAATTCAACCCCCTTTTTGATACATTTATAAATAAGTCATTGTGTTTCTGTCTATCAGTGTTATCAAGTAATCTCATCATTTGATTGCATCTGGATTAGTTTCATATACTGTATCAATACTGGTTCTCCCAAAAAGTGGAGGAATATATAGAATATGAATCACATCTAATTTTAGTAACATCAATCATCACTGATATATATGTATATATACCTATAAAAAGAATTTGAGAAATAATATGTAACAGAATAAACATAAGTTTGGGCGACTTATTACATACAACTGTTAAATACAAAACACTGTCTTTATTATTCAAAGGATATACAAAATGTTGAAGTTCTAAATGACGAAAATGCGATGGATATAAATTTAAAGTATCTTTTTACCATACAAATTCTATTGACATCAAGAAACATTTTCTCATAAATGAGTTGAATGTCTATATTCTATATATAAAAAAAAAACAATATAATTTCATTTTTCTGATGATATTTTGCCGGATAGTCACATGTCAAGGTCACAAGGTCAAATTTTCTTGACCAACTGTAAGGTCTTCCTACAAGGAATATACTTGCAAAATATGAAATTCATATCACTAACCATTCAAAAGATATAATCAATGTTAAAGTTTTTATGCAGTTGTTCACATGCCAAGTTCAAGGTCACGAGGTCAAATATCCTGGTACCAATTAAAAGGTCTTGCCACAAAGAAGGCACATACAAAATATGAAAGTTATACCACTTACCACTCAAAATATATACCCAATGTAAAAGTGTTTTTTTTTTCCAAAAAGTCCATCACATGCCAAGGTCAAAGTCACGATGTCGGTATCATTCCAAAGGTCTTGCCACAAGTAATACAGATGCAAAATATGAAAGTCCTATCACTTATCATTCAAAAGATATACGCAATGTTAAAGTTTTTCCAGGGGCATAAAAAAATTAATGATTTAAAAAAAGAAGGAAACAAGACATATTGATTGATTTTTTTCAGGCCTTTTTGTTGAGTGAAGGACACCAGTAAAGTAAATGCTACATTATTACTTGAAAATAATCAAATGGGAAAATATGATACACCAATAATGGCTGAAAATTACACTCACATGCTTATATACGCAGGAGAATTGCACAAGATAAACACATAAAATAAAAAAGAGCAACGTAAACATTGTTAGGAACTCGTAATAGTTAGACTTTATACTGGCACTAGCAAACACCGGGCCATGCACATAATGTAGATCAATGTGAACTGGATTGCACACTACATAACAACAGCAATTGGCCGATAACTACAGTATATAAACTAGTAAAATGGTATTTATTTTAGCTTCAGTGAAGAATTGTATATTGCACATCAATTTATGTTGAAGAATGCTTCTATTTTCCAGACTATGTAACATTGATCAAGCAGGCTGAAGGAAAACCATGTGGGTAGCTGATGACTTGAAAGTGTACAACCACCACCATCCCGTACCTCTCACAGCAACGTTTACACAATTCGACAAGAGAACACTGATTGAAGATCGTCTTTCTCGTTTCAAAACGGGGATTAGTACAACAAATCACCAAAGACAAATAAAGTGTCATTTTCACTTATATTCCAGTAAATACCACTTTGGACTTATGGACTTGTATAAAACTATAATTAAGTGTATATATTTGAATTATTCGAGCAATATTTGTATAAACTAAATTGTAAAAAGTGTTGAAATCTCAGATTTCTTTTGTATATTCTCCATTAAATGTTGTCTTGACATTTTGAATTCTTAATTTTAATATTGTTCATATTTGTTCAGGCATCTGCATATTTGAATTCACAGAAGGGAAGACTTTCCTTATTGCAAAAAACTGCACAGGATGGTAACACTTTTCTGTTGTTCCTACCAAGTCGTTGCCAAATCCACTGAACAAATCTTCTGTAAGCCAGATATCTGTATCGTCTGACAAAACACATCAAAGTGATCTATTAAAAGGTGAAATAAAATGCATAAATGTATACACAGAAACATCAAAACATAAACATTTAAAACATTCAAACACTGTCATGCAGTATTACTCATGGGAGTTTTTCAACTAATATAAAAATTATTGGTAATGTCACATACAAACACTATCATGCAGTTTCATTGAGTGTTTTTATCTTTGACTAGATCAGGACAACTGATTTTTAGTGCCATTGTAATGTAATTTGTAATTGTAATTATTTCAAAATTATTTCAGAAAACTAATTTCTTCATTTGTGAATATTAAACAATTAATTGTTATTAGTTTTAACGAAATACAGATGCATTCTACTGAAAATAAACACAAACAATAGGAAAAATATATGTTTTTGTTTTTAGTTCAAGGTAATAGACCTGGCGTAGGGGAGATAACTCCTTTTTTATGCACAAATTATTGTTTTGATTGGTATGAATAAAACAAAAGATTTAGAATATTCATCATAAACAAAATATTCATGTTATCATGAAACTTCACACCGTTTATCAAATGCTTTGAAGTGCTTACATTAAAATATCTAGTTTTTGAATGGCATTTTGAAAATATTAAAATAAATGAAAGTAAGATTTTTGCCAAAGGAGGTAATTCTTTCTGCTTGACGTTCAGAATTAAGGAATTTTAAGACTTTTCATGTAGCTTTTCTAACATTGTGAAAAAAAAAAAAACAGTACGGTGAATTTAAAAAATAATTCTGATAGAAGCCATATTTTTGGAGGACCTTCAATTTTCCAGTTTTTGGTACAAACTGATTGTTAGGAATTCATCCAGAAGAAAGATATTTGAATGAACTGTGTTTTTAGCAATCTTTTGACATATTTTTTCTGCAAATCAATATTTAATGTATCACCCTGATCATTATTCTCTCATATTTAGGTCCACAAGTTTCTATAAAAAAGGTATGGCAATTTATAGTCTTTTTATGCCAATTCTTATACATCTACAGAACAATTGTATAGTCATTTCTGAACAGAATCTAAGACTCCTAAAATAGGGGTGTTTCTTAGAAATTAGATCAAAAATCTTACGGTGAGTTTTCAAAACTTTTTCTAAAAATATATTAGTACATAATTGTTCCATACTGCCAATTTAAAGAAAATTGAATGTATGAAAAATTTGTAGGTTATCCCGGGTCTACTACCTTACATTTTTTAACTTCTTTAATCTGATAGTTTTCGGTGAAATCGATATTCTTATACAGCAAAATCAAGAGTTAACTTCGGTATTTTGTTATTTGAGATGATTTTAAACTGTCGATGTCCACAAGGATGAACATTTAACAACGGCGAAAGAAAATGTCGTGTGCTATTGTGACTTGAATGTGTATGATGAATCAAAATCATTGATCGTAGCACATTTGTACCGTAAGATAAAAAAAAAAGAATATGTATGTTTGATTGGTGAAAACCACTTTAATGACATTTCCATGATGTTGACGATTTTATAAGTTAAGACAGACTTAAGACACCTAAATTGGTGTTCTTAACTTTGGATAAATGTTTTGTATCTTAAAAAATTGAGAACCGAAGCGTCAATCCAAAACGAATAATCCAAGGACTTTGGCAACATCCGAAACAACAAAGAAACAGAGACAAAACATGAGCACGGCACAGAAAAGAAAATGAAGACACACACGCACACAAAAGATGACCAACACGGACCCAATAATAAACCTTGGGTGAGATCAGACGCACCGGTAGAGGAAGCATCTCCTGCTTCTTCTCAGACACGCGCCGTGTTAAACATATCAAATCCGGTAGTAAAGTCAAATCCGGCAGAGGAAACAACAATTAAGCTTCAAATGGAAAGATATATTGTCATCTGGGAAACAGATATCTCATAGCAGTCAACAAGATGGTGATGTCAAACCGTAAAACTTATGAAGGGATGACTTCAAGTTCCAAATCAAACAAACAATCTAAAAAAAGCAAAAACAAAAACAAAAGAACTGAAAAGAAAAGAAAAGAAAAACAACGAAAAAAAAAAAAAACAAAAAAAAAAAAAACAAAAACAAAAACAAAACAAATCAGAAAGTGAACACATAGGACGCTTAAATACTAAGGAAAGATTTTAAGTTGTTGAATCATAGTAACTGCGTCTGTAATAAGCGATGGGAGTGTTTTCAGTTAGGACAATTACTCAAAAGGGCTTCTATGAAAACAAATGGAAATTTTGAATTGGAATGATGCTTCATCAATTGAATTGAATTTCTTTTGTTTTTTTTAACACATGGTTTAGCCTAATAAAAATATCAGACAGATTTTTTTTTAATTTTTAGATATTTTGTAGGTCTAAACTAATATTTTCCAAAAATAAAATATAAATGATATTTTTTCAGATATCGGGCTTTGAAAATAAGACAGAATTCAGTTCTAACTGTGCGCACTTACTAATCATTCAGCCTTCACATAAAATATCAAATAGATTTTTATTTTTTATTTTTAATATTTCAGAGATATACACTTCAGCTATAGATTGAAGCGAAAAAAGAATCAATATGTAACCGTTTGATTAAGAGAGATATTTTATACAATTAACGAAATAGACAATATATACGGGGAAATGGAGCTCATTCGCAGGAAAGTGTATATCAATCTAATATGAGGTCATAATGAAAAGGTCAATAAAGGAATATTCCGGCTTAAAAATCAAGTCAATTCCACACCCGACTCGTGTTTCGCAAATGCGCCGTGTATGTACTAGTGTCGATCTACCTTGATATCTATGAAAATGGAATTCCATATTTGGCACTTCTATTGTTTCAAAGCAAATCAAGTGAAACTTTATATAAATCAATATTGGCCCCCTCTTAATCTAAATGAAAATATTATTCTTTAAATTTAAAATGCATCGTTAATTTTAGATTTAACTAAAGATTCTAAAAGGTCTGAAAAATTCTTGACATTCATCTTTCCAGAAATGGTATTTATTTATGTCGAAATACACAAAACGTACAAAAAAAACTTTTGTGTTCCACACATGTGCCTGCCCTAGGTCACCCTTAGTATGTGACATAAAATAAAACGCTTGTGTTATGTCTCTAATTGAACCTAAAATTAACAAACTGTCTTACATTTTAGAAAATTAATGATTTTACAATAAGATTCCCCAGGAAAATTTGGAAAACTTTAAAAAGCATTATACAGTCCCAACAATAATGGGTTTATCAAGTTCACTATGGTAAAAATTTGGTCCCAATTTTGTGCTAACAAAAATTGATAATCTGAAGTAATATCAAAGTTCTAGACATTTAACCTACATAAATTGGCACTTAAAACCAAACTTGTTTAGAATAAATGTTTGAATCTTTCAAATCAATATATACCTGACTAATAGTATGACTGGTGTCGTTAGCGGGGCATGCTTGATTTTTGGTTTTCATTAGAGTTCACATTATTAGGGTATTAGTTTTGAACGTCGTCTTTTTTTTCGTTTTTTTCCGGATGTCTCATTTCCTTCTTTTGTCTTCGTTTTTGTTTGTTATTTTTTGCCATGTCTATGGACTTTGATTCTTGTAATTATGACAGAGATACATTGCTGGGTCTGCCAAATGTAAAACAACACTTTTCTAAGCTCCAAACTTCATTACTTACTGCAGGCAAAGATGCCCTGAAGATATATAGTGATAAAGTCAACTCAACAAGTGGAGTGAATCAGATGTGGAGTCTCAAAAACTCAAAAGATTTTTTAGAAAATATATCTTCAA
The DNA here is from genome assembly GCA_002080025.1 of Modiolus philippinarum. NCBI lineage: Eukaryota > Metazoa > Mollusca > Bivalvia > Mytilida > Modiolidae > Modiolus > Modiolus philippinarum. The sequence continues at coordinate 27,196 of MJUU01036054.1, forward strand.
CTGAACTCGCCCACTGCATGTCATAACATTTGATTTTTCTGCACTCCATAATACTCTCCCACGCAATAAGCTAAAGTCAGTACTCCAGAATTTAATACACCAGTCCTTCTGTGCTAAAAAGGGTGAAAGGAGATATCCATATTTCGTGATAGGTCCTATTTTATTAAACATCACACTGATTCTCACAAAAAGAATACAGAGGAAGATGTCACCGCAATGCTGGAATTATTGATTGATAACATATTTGTAGAGTTTTCCAACAGAAATAGGGATACATATTGGGAATAATTGTGCACGACTGAAGCAGATTGGTTTCTTTATTCGTATGAAGCCATGTTCATACAATGGCTAATATAAATAAATACAATAAGCGAGCCAAGTACGTTATTTAGATGATGTTCTTTCATTAAATAATCCTCAATTTAAGGATAACCTTCGTCTTGTATACCCAAATGAAATCGAAATTAAAGAGGCTACTGATACTCCATCATCAGCATGATACATAGACCTATACCTCTACATTGACAACTCTAGATATCTGAAAACTAAACTTTACGACAAGCGTAATGATTTTGACTTTCCAATAGTTAACTTCCCGTTTTTGAGCAGTAACATTCCCACAACTCCGGCATATAACGTGTACATTTCATAACTCATTTTCTATTCCCGTGTTTGTAGTTTGTACAGCGATTTTGTCAACAGAGCAAAATTACTTTCTCAAAAAATTATACATCAAGGGTATGTTCAGTCAATGGTGCAATTATCATAACATAATTTGCGGTCGTCACCAAGATATTTGATAAACCGTAACAATGTTTCTATTTCACAAGTGAAAATAGATATTTTTCGGTAGATCCAGAGTTTTACCGGACTGACCAACATCTACTGTGACAAAACCGGACTTTTCACTGGAAGTATGACGGGTGACACGTTTGGGGCAGATCATGTTTACCATTCCGGAACACCTGATGATACTTTTTGTAGGGGTTCACACTGCTTGTGCTTTAGTTATGTGGCGTTTTTTGTTCATTTTTGTTTGTTTTGTGTTTGTCATACTGTCTCAATTCATGTTGGATATGCATTGCCGTAATTTTGGATTTATGATTTTAGAATTCCCCCTTTCCTCGTTTTTGTTGCGGTATTCGTTTCTGATGTATTCCTTATTGCTTCAGTCTTGAATCCGAGTTCCGATCGAAACTTCACATTTTTCCACAAGGGACAGATATCTATTAAAGAACTTTTCAAATGGTCTTATGGGACGGAATTTTTTAAGCCTTGATTAATAAGGCGGTTACAGAGATAACTGTTTAATGAGAAAGTATAATTTGTGCTAGCTCTCGCGTAACATATAAGCTGTGAAACATACACTCCGTAAGCAGGAGAAGCTAGAATATTACATGTTAGACGAATTGATAATTTGAAATTAAAATCGTCCTGTTTTCGTAAATTTTAGTACTGAGATGACCAGTTTCGTCAAATTCGAGATGTACAAATGTACGTCCAAAAAAGATGTAGATCTGGTGGTTTCTGTCGTTTCCTTTATCTCTAGTTTTAGCGATTTTATATAAATGGGATCCATTTAGCAAAAGATGCATTATTGATGGGAGGAGCATCATCAATATATCTTTAAGGGAGATTGAAGGATCTAGTATCTTTTATGATCTTCTACGAGTCGCTGAAGAAATTCATAATTATAATGCCGAAGCGAGTAGTAACCATGTAGTTCAAGGAAGCATATTAATTGGACACTCATCGTTACATTGTTCATTCCAATCAAAATCATTCGTTCCGTTACTTATTACTCATATCCCAAATAAAGTGAATCATTGTTACACAGTTTACACGGTACAAAATGGACAGACATGACCTTAGTTATGCATATGCAATGAGGACTGATCAATCAAAAAAGCTAATTTTGTAGTGATTTTTTATTGTAAAAGGTTAAAATAAAAACAATATACACAATTTTAATATTCAGTTTGATATAGATTATTTCCGACCCATTTAAAGCAGTCCTTTAAATTAAGTTTCAAACACTCATTATATATATTTACATTAAACTTTCAAATATTATTTAAATTCTAAAACTTCCCTATTGTTTTGCTTTCCGATTCAATTTATTCCAAAGCAAAAAATAATATGTGTTCGTTCGTTTGTGTTTTATACTTTTTCATATTCAAAATATACACGGAATGTGCCAAGATACAAAAAGGTAAGAAAGTTATATGTCTGCCACTCTCATTTGCTGTTAAAGTTAATTTTATTACAATATTTTTCGATCCTTTCCTATGTCAAGCAAAAATGCAAACAAATCTTATGTCAGCAGCAATGTAAACAATTTTTTTTGCTATCTAATTACTTACTAATTATTAACAACGAGATTTCAGGGAGCCAAGGAATCATTTATTACATTGCCACAGTTTAATGTTGTCACTGTCTGAATGACTTGAAATTATTCCTAGACCAATATTGCTACTTATTATTCTATTATCTGTCTTGATATTTCATTGCCCTATTTTTAATACTGTTTTGTTTGTTGCAATATCAATATATACATGTTAGTTGATATTATTGTCACAGATGTTAGTAGAACAGCGGATCATAATTATTGGTACATTGCTGCTAGATACTGTGCTTTATGTAATATCATTGTAATAACTCAAATACTTCTTAATTATTTCTGAATTTAATCCACGTTGCATTCATAAATGTGTAAAATATAAAGCAATACGAGAAGTTATTTGCTGTTTTTACTTGAGAAAAAAGATCATTTAAATCAATGTTATCCTTTATAAAGTAGAAACTATAGACAACGGTAAGTGTTGCAGATGTACGAACTATGTTGTATTATAAGCACATGTACACGACAATCCATAGCAATGACAAGTAAATGGTTCCGCGCTATTGACAAACCTGGGTATGCTTTTCAGAAGGATCAGTTGATTTTTTTTATTTCAAACTAATTCATTTTCCTTAAAAATGCAAAGTGGATAAGATAGAAGTTTTTCAAACTTATAAAAGTCTTCTCCCATATACACCGCGTACAACACAACGTAAACATAAGGGGACGGAGATTAGTTGACACGCGAGCGGAGATTTGAAGCGACAGTGAACAGGCAAGTCGGTCGTTTTTGTCTTGTAAGACAAGATCAAGGATACAGTGGTAGATTGATATATTGCGGAGCAAAGCAGTCATCAGAGACTTTTCCGAGTCATAGAAATAATGGATATTTGTACGGTAAACTATCAAAACATTCAACACAAAGTAGCGACATCACTGCTTTTTGCCTTGAAAGCCCGTATTTGAGTATTGTAATGTAAAATATTTGAACTTTTATTCCCTGGATAAAAGGTGTCATAGTAGATATGTTACAGTCATTTTTTCTAGTAAAATCTGTAAAGCAAGGTCAGAAAATGCGAAATAGTATTGTTGGTTGCGGGGACAGAGATCAGTATTGACGTGGGGACGGAGATCAATTCTGTTATTGTATATTATTGTGTAGTAGTGGTTTCGATTTTTGTATGTCATTCCTTTCTCCCTTTATTTTAGATAGTGTAGCTAACATAATCAAATTTAACACTTGTGAAAAATATTTCAGTTAATAGGACATTATATATACCTATGAGAACATGAAAGAAAAGTGCAACGTTTACTTTGAAACTTTTTTAAGTAGATGCAGACTTTTAAAAACTGATGTACCTCGTTTATGAATGGTTACTTTTGAAATTTACTTTGTTTTCAAATGTGTGTAAGCTTTATATAGTCAATTATACAATATTGCTTATCCTGCATTTAGGCATGTTTAAAATGATCGATACATGTATTGAACTCTGTATTTCAAGAACATCGTACTAGAACAAGATATTGTAACCTTAATGCCTTTCAGTAAGATTTTCTTTCATAACGCTGGACCAACTTATATTGACATCGGATTCAATTTCAAGACATTTCAGGTAACACGAGGAAACAACGGCGGTAGAATAACGAAGGAACAAGGAAATACATCAACAAACGAATCACAGAAATTGAAGTCCAAAGACATGGCAAAAACTGCAACTGAGAAAAACTAAGACAAAACAAGGACACGAGACAGCAAAAATGCACGGATTAAAAAGACGACATAAAGAACTAAGGCTATCATAGTGTGAATTACTCCCGTGAAAACCGGGAGTGATATCAGGTGCTCCTGAAGGGTAAGCAGGCGCTGTCCCGCTAAAGACACCCGTCACACTATCAGGAAAAAGTGACTCGCAGACACTAGTCTCTTCTATTAAAATGTAAACAACTCTGTACAGCCGTCCTGCATAAGCTATTTATTAAGCAAAACTGGATCATATAAATATCAGAAATGGATGCCTGCTTTGTCATATCAACATGTTAATAGTGACACTCTTCAGATTATTTATTCGAAAATTGTGATTGATTGATTAATTGATCAGAGTTTAACGTCCATTTAGCCATAGTTTAGCTAATCAGGACGAGAACAAGTAAATAAATAAACAAAAATTAGAAGTGAAAGAGAAGGAATTAGAGATAGAAAGGGACAAGACAACTGGGGCAACGAGTTTTGATTGCTGTTGAAAAAGGGAGAAATTGGTAGGGACAGAAATTTAGTCTTCTATACGACTCTTAGTGAGTCTGCGCACCTTCGGAAAACATAGAAGGGGCCTTTATACTGCATTGAGTGTGGCGTTTCTCTACACAGTTTAGTAACAATGGTTCGCGATCATGCTTTCCGTATTATGACCTGACTACCCATAATGGGCGTCTTATTTCCCTGTCCACCACTTGGGAACGCACCCGGCAGCATTGTAGCTGTAGCCTCTGAAATCCGATTTAGGTGCCGGGTAGAAAGTTGTAAGAATTCCAAGTGTTTGTTTTTGATATCCACTATTAAAGAGACATAACTTGTCGGAATGGTGATTTACATAACTGAAATTTCGGTAATTAGCCATGTCCATTTGCATTTCAATAGAAAATAATTTTTACACAAATCATGGTTTACACCTGCAATTAGCATTGAACATGCTGGAATATACTGCGTTGCTTTCACTGTAACAGAAGGGTCTAGTGACTGTGTATCACAATTTCCTTGCACTACCTGAAATGTTTTGACATTGAACTACTGACAGACAGACATATACAATGATGTCGAGATAACTGGGAGCAGAGTTTTTGGTATAAAGGTTACACTATTTTACGTCATTTAAACACAATATTCTTGAAATGGAAAGACTTATACAAAAAAGTGCGTATGTATCAATCATTGTTAAACATGATAAGCACTATCGAACAATTGGCTATTTAAGCCTTTACACAGAGGAAACGAAGTGTACTTCTGAAGAAGCTGTACATCAGTTTTTAGGTATCTAGTTGATAAATGTATAAATGTTTCAAAAACAAATTACACTTTTCCATCCTTTCATGTTCTCCTATATGCATATATCATGTCTTATTAACTGAAACATCCTTTACAAAAAGTGAAAATTCCTTTGTTAGCTTCACTGTTTAAAATAAAGGGAGTTAAGAACAAAACCACTACTACACAATAATATGCAAATAACAAAATTGATCTCCGTCCCCGCGCTTACACATTTTATCCGAAAAAAAACATTATCTACTATGAAACCTTTTATCCAGGGAAATAAGTTCAAAGAACTAGTGATTTTGGAGAAAGAAATAGTATATGCGTACGCACGAATCCCATTTTTTTTTCATTTCTTCTTCTTTCCCATAAAATAAAAAAAGATAATCATAATGTAGACGACATAATGAAATGAACACAAATTTAAAAATAACATAAGAATTTTTTTGAAGTGGTTTTGACCCGATGTGTGACCTTTCGAACAACCAATATAAACACGACTCAAAAGTCTTGATAGCAATAAAGTTATCATCAAGTGATAAGTTTCGAGTAACTATTAGGTACGAAAATTATATAATTGCGTTAGAAATAGCTATTACTTTAAATATATTTTATTGTTCAAAATAAACAAATAGATTAGACACAAGTTTTGCAACTTAGAATTGTCTTCTCCAAAAATAGCTATTGCTGTCACATCATAAGATAATATAGAATATTAAACAGATAAAACATAACTGTAATATAATTATATAGGATAAAAAGATAACAGAGAACACCTACAATGGCCGAAAAACATAGTCACATGCCACAATGTATCAGTGAACTGCATGCACAAGAAAAAACACAATAAAAACGAAAGACAAACGTAAATAACGATTGGAACTCGGGACAGTCGGACTTGCTACCTTTTGAGAATACACGCTTGTTTCTTAATGTATTATTATTTCCTTGCATATTGTTACGGCGCTAGTATTGTCAGTATTCCTTTCAAGTTTATGGTCAGGCAACAAGAAAAAAAAAACAAAACAAACAAACAAAAAAAAACAAAAAAAAAAAACAAAAGAAAACAAGAGGTTCTCAAGGGCCTGTATTGCTCAACTTCGTGCTATGCTGAACTAGTATCCCTGCTGGCGGCCCATCTTTGGTTATGTATGAACATGCAAATCAGAATTTTTTTAAAAAGTCAAAAAAAAAAATGATCAAGCAGTTTTAGAGAAGTTTTTTTGCAGTTTCCATAGGGGAATATGTTAATCTATGTTCCCTACTAGCAGCTATCTAACATAACAATCACAAACTTTGAAGACTTTTGAACCAAAGGACTATCATATCAAAAGTTGTTATTCATTTTCCATAGGATCCTACATGTGTTCCCCGCTGGTAGCCAACTTGGGTGAGGAAGAAACATAAAAATCACAAACTTTGAAGTAGACCACCCAATGACAATTGTGGCCAAATTTGGTTTCAGTTAGCTCAGTAGTTTCAGGAGAGATCTTTTAATTTTATTTGCCATCGGTTCCTTTTTTAAACTATTAAACTATGGTCCCCACTGGATGACATATGAACATTAAAATCAAAAATTTTGAAGAGGACCACCCAAGAACTTTTGTGATTAGTTTATTTTGGATCTTATTGGTTCAGTTGTTTCAGATGAGAAGATATTTGTATCTATTTCTCTTTGGGTCCAATGTAAGACTAAGTTTTGCCACTGGTGGCTATGATGGATCGGCACAAAAGTAACAAACTTGATCAGAATCTCACAAATTTCATTTACTAGTATGCAAAGTTTTTAATGCCTAACGATAACTTCAGGATAAAGAACCACAACAACAACGCTGCTTAATTTCTTGGAATTACATGTATATGTCAAGACTGTCTCGTGTACATATCCTTTCAATGCTTATTTAAGTCAATCCACTTTACTTCTACTATGCATGCTAATAGTTGTTTATCCAGTAGCCATGACCAACTTCCTTAGAAATCTTTTTTTTTAATTGTTTTTATTATTACCTAATTATACTGCGAGAAATCCCTTCGTTTTTGTTTGTTTTAGAGTCTGTCCGACGTTTTGCATGACACTAATTTGTCAATGCCAGTTAGATTAAAATATTGTTCTTTAAATGGCCTTTTCATTTCCATTTAATCGCTTGCATGTAAACATCTGATCAAATAATTTTTTCAGGTAACTGGTATGAAGCAAAGACACATTGTAATAATTCCTTCAGAGATTACAGAAATATTGTACATGATCTATACAGTAAAGATGTTTTTGATAAGTATCTGCCAACATGGACTGATAAGAGTGTTGATGTGTCAGACTGGGCAGATTTTGATGGTATTTTAACATGTTACAGTACCTATACGGTAAAACATAAACATTTCATGGTGTTTGGTGTAATTCAATGGTTCCTTGTGTATGGTGTAGTTGTGTAGTGTTGAAGATGAACCATACGCCATACACAATGAACCATACACCATAACCAATACACCATAACCCATACACCATTAACCACACACCATATGCATGATCAAGCAACGATACGTTGAACGAAACGTATTCGAAGTTATATATACATTTTTGTAAAAATTATTTATTTTCAAATTAAGCAAAAAATAAACTAAAAAAATGATCGTACTTATTTATTCCCAATCAAGTTGCTACATATATTTCTATTTTTATAAAAGATCTTTTATAATATATAGTAGAGTTTCTTCAATTAAAACTTTAACATTGGATTATATTTTGAATGGTAAGTAATATGGTTTACTATTTGACAAGTGTATTTGTGGTGATTTGATTTTTCAGCTGATTCCAGAATGTATATGCATATTATTAATTTTTTTTAACATATAGAAACAATAAATTCACCTGAGAGAAAATGCTTCTCGATATCTTCATAATATCTTTTGAAAGAAAGTCTTTTAAATCATTCGTTATAGTCTCTTAATTTTAAACTTGTTGTGTATCCTTTGAATGGTAAGAGATTAATGAAAGGAAGATAGGATGAAAGGAACATGTTTTGTGTTTCACAGTTTGTAAACTGTTTCTTATTGTCAATTTCTTATAAAAGATAAATGATTAGGGATATTACCTAAAATATCTATTCTTTCCTACTATAAAGATTATATAATCATATCTGTTATGCAATCAGATGACCAAAGTACTGATAGCACTGATCTATTACAGTTGACTAATCAAAGTACTGATAGCACTGGTAAGCAGAAACACAGACGGGTTGGGAAAGTTGTTTTAGTTCTTGATAATTCCTGAACTGTGGTGGGAGTTCTTTGGGCAAATTCTGTTTGCATCCGAACACAATCATCACTTTTCATGAATTATCTTTTCAACTGATGCCAGAATTTATCTCAGAACACACAAATTTCTGTTCATGCTTAATGTTTCTCCTTGACTGCTACACGGGGGCCTAAGTGTTTCACAAAACACATCTTGTAGTTATAATTTAACTTGAAACATGCGAAAAGGGGCATTGATACGGAGATGGCTTGTATAGGCTAAGTATGTGCCCAATCTCTTCCTTTAGTGAATAAATAAATTTAAAATCAATTTAATTTATAGAATGCTATTATTTATCATGTTTGATAATTTAAGGAGGAGTCATGTACGTTGTACAAAATTGTAAACTTGTTTTGTTCGATGTACGAATGTTGAAATTTGAATGAACATTGGACGTTTCAAGTTTTTTTAGCATAAGGCATGTTCGTGAAATTATAATCGTCTACTTGTATGAAAAATAAAAAGAGTTAAGGAGTTAGTAATAAACTACTGCGAAAAAAACTTATCAAAACTGATTTAATTTACTTCTGGAGTGTACAAAATTCTATTTATTCGTGTCTTCATCAAGACGTAGACAGGAATAAAAGCTCTGTCCTTGATATACTGGAGATTTATGTGTATCGTGTCCGTTTTTGTCAAATATACATTCACTCTACATCCTTTCATATAAATGAAAGGATGGGATATAAATAACAGGATGGAATCCGATCGCGAAAGTGATAAGATGAATCACTACCAGGATTTTTTTCTGGAATGAAGATTTGGAGGATATCATCCCAATCCCCAAAAACTGCAGCAGTGCTGCAATGTCCCCAGCCTGGCACAGGTGGATGAGCACACCCAGCAGTGTCAAAATTGCGGGACGGAGCAAGTCAAGACACGATTTGAGCATCAACCAGTGGAGCAGAAGACTGTCTGTGGCGTCCCACTCAAGAGGAAGGAGGGGCAGTTCTGCAAGAGCAAACCCGGGAAGGATGATCACTCCTGGAGGCGTAATAGGCAACCACGCGAAACGGAAGAGGAGGAGACCATCCCCGTCGAGGGTAAGATGGTGGTCAAAGAGACCATGAAGACCCTCCGCCAAATAGCTAAGAATGAGGGTCTGAGGGGGTCAGTAGTAAAAACAAAGAGGCCTTGGTGAAACTCATCCAGGAGAAAACCACCCGTAAATTTCCCCACTAGGAAGTCTAATCGCGGCCTCACCAAGTACTCTCAGCCCAAGAGAGACAATTTGATCCAACTGGTCGAAGAAGATATCAAAAGTGCCCAAGTAGATGATAGGATCAAGGTCATCGATATGCGGGAAGCCCTGAACGATGTAATTGGCACGGCCGCCATCAAACCTACAAAGTCGCACGACGTGACCACATTTCTGAAAGTAAGTCTGAGCACCACTATCAGTGCCATCTCGAACGCGCTAGGAAACAGAAGAAATTGAAGGTACACTTAGTGCTTCTAGCAGAGATGGTGAAGACCAATCTCACTACCGGAGAAAATACCTACGTAACTCCTCTCTTCAGATCACAGAATCTGACGACCTCGAAATGGAGATCGACCCCATGATGGCGAAGGTCAAGGAAAGTATGGAAAAGTACATGCGGAAAGGAAGCGAATGGACATTCAGGGAAGTCGTGAAGCTAGAAATCTATCTCGACCAATTCAAGCCGCTTTTTGGGTCTCTTTCATACTTACCCCATCGGCTCTCGCGATCGTCAATGTGAAAAATGAGGAAGTCGATCAGAAATCCACCAACCGCGTAGGTCAGTACAAGAAATGGTAGGAGGAGCTAAACTTTGAAGGCATCGACTTCCCAGTCTCGCCCTATATCAACGTCAAGGTCTTTGGAGTCGATGGCGTAAAGAAGGATGAAGATGAGGAAGAGGATCTTCAGATCTACTCCCTCAAGATATCCAAGATATCACATGGAATATTGCAACCAAAAGTATGCGGTCAGCATTGAGATGCCAGAAGAAGCATCCACCATAGCATTCCGCAACCACAAAAAGATGATGAGAGTCCCATTCGTCATCTATGCGGACTTTGAGTGCTTCACAGAAAGCTCAACACCTGCCAAACTGATCCATCTCACTCCTACACAAGGAATTACCAACTGCAGTGACCATCGGCTCACGGCGATTAAAAGGCCCCAGTCGTCTACCGCGGGGAGGATATGACAAAAAAATTCGTGCAGTGCATCGGGGAGGAAGTGTCGGCAATCGGTAAGCTATACAAGGAGACCAAGCCCATGGTGATGACCAACGAGGACAAGGAGAGCTTCGCAGAAAGCACGCACTGCCACATTTGCGTGGATGAATTTGGAGGGGATAAGGTTTGGAACCACGACCATCTTACTTGTTTATATCGGGGCGCAGACCACAACCACTGCAATGTGGATTTCCAGGTCCCGGAGCACGTCCCCATTATCTTCCACAATTTGAGTGGGTATGATGCCCACATTTTCGTCAAGGAGCTTGGATACACTGAGGGTAAGATCGACATTATCCTCAAAACCGATGAGAAAGATGTCAGATTCTGCAAGCAGGTGGATAATTTGGAGATGAGATTGCGCTTCCTGCTCAGTTCGCTGGATAATCCAGCCAAGAACCCCACCCCCTACCAATTCAAGATCGTGAATCAAGATTTGGTGATCACCACGAGCTGATGATCCATAAGGGGTATTTCCATACGATTATATGGATGGGCCGGCCAAGCTGGAAGAGACCCGGCTCCCACATAAAGAGGCCTTCTACAGCACACTTTCCGTGGAGGGCATCACCAACGAGGACTGCGTGCACGCCAAGAGAGTCTGGGAGGCCTTCGAGTGCAAGACCATACGCGATTATCACGATCTCTACCTAGAATCGGCGTCTTGCTGCTGGCCGGCATCGTGGACAATTTCAGGAACATTTGTCAGACTCACTATGGGCTTGATCCTGCCAACTACTACACATCGCCCGGATTGTCCTACGACGCCGCTGGCAAAAACTGGAGCTTCTTTCCGATCCAGATATGCTGATGATGTTTGCGCAGGCGGCTAAGGGATTGGGCTATGATCTCTCGCCGCCATGGTCAAGCCAATAACCCCTACATGGAGAGCTACGATCGCTCCCAGCCGACCAAGTATCACCTACCTCGATGCCAATAATCTTTACGGGTGGGCGATGTGACAGACTCTTCCCACGGGGGACTTTGATTAGGTGGAGCCGGAGGAGATCGACGAGATTCTCAGCTATCCCGACGACCACGAATATGGCGCCATGGTAGAATGCGATCTCGCATATTCGCAGGATCATCACGACGATCATAATGATTATCCGAGTACGTGGAGATTAGCAAGGTGCAAAAGCTAGTGCCTCATCTGGGCAAGCGTGAAAAGTATACCCTCCACTATCGAAATCTCAAGATGTATTTGGAGATGAGTATGAAGCCTATGAAATGCCGTTCAAGTTTTATCAGGTTCAAGCAATCTCCACTGCTCAAGCACTACGTCGATCTGAATATCGCTCTTCGCGCCAAGGCCAAGACGGACTCTGAGACGGATTTCTTCAAGCTCATGGTCAACTAAGTCTTCGGCAAGACCAAGGAGAATATCCGGAAGTGCGCAGACGTCAGGCTGGTCACCACCTAAAAGCAGGCCTTGAAGCTCGTAGCCAAGCCCAACTTCAATCGTCGAGTGGTCTTCACCGAGAATCTAGCAGCTGTCCACATGAAGGAGACCAAGCTGAAGTTTGATAAGCCGATCTACCTGGTACCCTGCATCTTGGATATTTCGAAGCTCCTCATGTACGATTTCAACTACGGATTCATGAGGAAGATGTACGGCGATCGCACGCGGCTTCTCTTTACCGACACAGACAGCTTTGCTTTTGAGATCAAGACCGACGACTTCTACCAGGATATCGCTCCGCACGTCGAGGCAAAATTCGATACGGCAAATTACCTCCTCGAGCATTCCTCTGGCATCCCCACCGGCAAAAATAAGAGTCCTCGGGATGTTCAAGGACGAGTGCAGCGGCAAGATCATGACCGATTTCTTGGGGCTCCGGGCGAATCAATATGCCTTCAAGATGGATGACGGTTAGGCCACTAAGAAGGCAAAGGGAGTCACCAAGAGCGTCATCAAGCTCAGCATCGCCTTTGAGGACTACAAGCGATTTCTCGACACCCAGCAAGAGATCCATCGTCCGATGAATATCATCAGAACCGATCTCCACCAGATCGACGCCGAGATTAACAAGATCGCGTTCCCCGCCAAAGACGACAAGCGTAACATTCTCCCCGACGGCATCAGCATCCTTTCCCACGGACACTATCGAATCGCCCACGACTGAGAGGGTCGCTACATCCCAGCCTCGGTAAAATCTCGCTTCGCCGCCCTATTTTCTCTTGGCAGGCTCTGACGGGTGCGGACGCCCATCCCTCCATCTCCACACTTAGTAGGCTCTGACGGTTGCGGATGCCCATCCCTCCTCTTCCACACTTCAAAGACTGTCCATACCTAGATAAATGAGCAGCATACAAGTGCACGGCATCTTTCTCCCCCACAAGCCCCTCTCGAATCTAGAATTGGAGGAAGCTGCCAAGGTCCTGAAAATCCCTCAATTCAGAGCCATATTCATGTGCAATGCCCTACCACCCGCCCTACACTCCATTGAATGTGCCATCCTGAATTACGACATTCGTGATAGCTCTGGCACGTACTGGACGTGCTGGCATAAGCCTGGACGACTGAAAATCTACTTTGATCCTTACAGTCTACCTCCACCCAACGAGATCGTCGACTATCTGAGGCCGGAGATTCGATAAAATACCGATGAGCTTCAGCGTCGAGGCGACGTGGTCTGAGGGCACTTTTGCTTGCACGTATTGAAGCTTCTTTCGGAAGGTCGGACGCTCGAGGAGGTGATCTTCGGTCTATAAATAAATGGATAAGTTTGGATCTCACTCGAGGTTTCGAAAGCCCATCTTGCGAATGCTTCAGGAATTCGATATGAACGATCATCGCATCACCAGTCTTGGATTGCTGAGGGATAGCTAGCGAATGCTTCAGGAATTCGATATGAACGATCATCGCATCACCAGTCTCGGATTGCTGAGCGATAGCTAGCGAACGCTTCAGGAATTCGATATGAACGATCATCGCATCACCAGTCTTGGATAGCTGAGGGATAGCTCTGACGCCATGACGAAGAAATGGGTAAACCAGCAGCTGAAAGACAGTAGGAAAGACATGGACAAGCAAGATTTAGAACTTAAGCAGATGCAGATGGCCATCAAGCGGATGACCGTAGAAGATGGCAAAGTCGATAAGTCTGAGTGCGTCTCGACCAACGGCGGTTTGATGACTACGAACCTAGACATGCAAAAGTCTACCACGTCTCCCCTCCTCCAGACGGATAATGAGCCCATCACCAAAACCGTCTACGACCACCTGCAGGCAGATCTAGACGCATTAAGGCTCTTCGTCGAGCTGGATGCGTCAATCAAGAATTTCTGGTCTCCCTTGATCGAGAGCAGAAAAGCTGCTGGGGATCATTCCCAGTCGGATTGCTTCATCCTTGAATTGAAAAATGCAGGATACCCCAACCACTTTCACAAAGATTTTTTTTTACCCACCCCTGACTCGTCGCCGCAGGATATCTTTAGTACGAAAAATATCCTGGTCAGGGCGCTGCTGCTCGGGCTCGAAGGACCCCTTGATGTCTTTGTCGTTGTAAAAGTCCTTAAGGCCGTAGGTTGGAGGCTGCGTCGCAAGGGCCTGAAAGATGGTGAAGACTTCCTCCGTCCAGCGCGGAGCATATACCTCCTCGAAAGTGCCCTTCTTCTTGATGACCCGGACTTTATCGCCGACGTCGAATCGCTGAGGTTTCATGATTGGGAGATCTCCGTAAAGATTTAAGAAGACTTGGCCTCGTGCTCTTTCTAACTCTTTTTAGGATTGATGCTTCTTGTTATTATACTGGCGGTCGAGATCGTACGTCCAAGACGGGGAGGAAGGTAAGCGTAGAATTGGCCGAGAAGTACTTGACATCTTCTACTTCATGGTACCATTGCAGCACTCCACCACTCTCGATTTCTCTCCGTTCTCGGTGTAGTATAGATCGACCTCGTGCTTCCGGAACAGATCCTTCCTCTCACGATTTTAAAATTCCGTGACCTTATCGGTCCATAGCTTCTCGGGCTTGCGATCCATGAAGACGGCCCGGAAGGCATCTCGAACCGGCGCACCTTTCTTATCTTTGAGCGGCACCAACCAGCCGTACTTGGAGAAGACGTCGATGATGATCAAGAGGTTTTTGAAGCCTTGATTATCGCAGGAGACTGGCTTATGCAGCTCTACGGCTAGCTCATCTTACCTTTTTTCCTCACACCCAGCCCAAATCGTTCCTTGGTGCCGATGATAGGTCTGACGAGGCCACGCTCGAAGCTATCGCGCGAAGTCGGATAAGAATGGCATCGAGAGAGGCTATACATCTAGCATCGTCTTATCGCAGATCGCATTGCGTGCAGCCTTTCGTCGCCGTCTTACTTTTGCACTTCAAGCAGTACATTGCCATTTTATTTAGATAAATGATGAGCCTACGATGTGCGTACGATTGGCCTCCGATGAGTAGGCATAATCACTTTCTCCTCCCACAGCGATCCATTCGAGGTCTGATCATAGGAAAATCTGACTGCAGCAAGACGACGCTTCTGAATAACCTCCTCCTGCGCGTCGCATGCTTCGACTACGATCGACTCTACGTCTTCACCAGTCCATTTAACAGCTGCTGCAGCGAGCGCTGGGGAGGGTATTTTCGAAAGACGATATCCGCTAGCTTCTTTCCACCAAGGATCCCTATCGACATTCCTTGATCGACGTGGTGGACGTGATAAAGCCACCGCCCAAACCAAGTGGTATCGAGCCTATCTTTTTCGAGTAGGTAAGCGACATGCCCAACCCCCGCTACCTAGACCCCTCTCGCAAGTATCTCATGGTCTCCGACGACTTGATGCTGAGCAAGCAGAGCAAGTGCGAAGACTACAACGTGCGCGGGCGCCATAATAACGTGGATTGCTTCTACCTCTGACACAATTACTTCAAGCTCCCGCGGCAATAGATCCGGGAGAATGCCAACTTCATCTTACTTTTCGAGCAGGATGCAAAAAATCTTGGGCCAAGCCTCACGGAATCATGACCATCGATCTCACGAGCCCAAAGACGGCTGGAAAGTATCGATGCAATCTAGATGAATTATATTGAATCGAAGATAAAGAATGAATCATTTGCAGGATTGTTTGCTAGGAAATCTACGGCACTTCGATCGGGAATTCGAGACCCTTGAATGTGATCACCAGTGGGGGGGGCGAGTGCTTATTTTCGGCATGGACTCGGGGTATAGATGCAGAAGATGCGGCGGCCGCAATCAATTCACTAACTGTAATTAGACTAAAACATATGGCAAAAAAAGACATTTCATAGTGTGCACAGCATTTTCATATTAATGTGTAATTATATTGTTTAGTAAGTACGTGTTATGAATGGAGTGTGAGTGAAGCATCCTATTCGTGTTTTTTATGCATTCATGTTAATAATATTTATTTTTTTTTTCATTTTATTTTTCTTCTTCTTTAATGAATCTCCCATGTGTTTTTCGAGTATTCTAAAACAAAAAATAAATGCTTGAAATAGCCTGACGCCAGAATGTTTCTGTTCAAATCTCGGTTTTTTTAAGCTTTTTTATTTGTCTGATTTTCATTTCTTACTTTTGCTTATACAGGCGGGGAAGTAGTTCACAAAAATTGTCTCCCCTGTTTACCTGCCATCTCCTCAAATAAACAAGATGTGTGATGACACAGCCAAGGTAAAAAATCAAATTTCTAATATTTGCGGTATTTCTTTTACATCTCACATACTATGTATCTTATGCTGCAACAATCGCTGTACGGAACAGATATATGAGAAATATATTAATGTCGTTGATTAATTCATAAAACATTGTTTTAAAACCAACTCTGATCTGATGGTCAAAATTATGATAATAAAGAAAAAAATCTAGCCACCCTCAGAGGGCATGGGCGGAAACAAAATCTAGGAGTATTATTAAATATATAATTATGCATCGTATAAACCATATGAAATTGATTTCTGCATATGGCCTTTTCCAGGATCCACTTTTTTCAAGTTTTTAAGTAGGGAGAAAATGGACTTTTCATTGTATTTTTAGCTCGCAAGTGATTTGTACTCACTGTGAAATAAATATATGGGGCAATCAAAGGGGAATGAATTACTTTTAAGTATTTTCCGTTCGTTAAATTTCATGATTTTCGGACACGTGTTAATTAGTATTTGAGGTGTAACATAAGGGTGGTTACTATTTGGTATTCTTTTAGAGAGATTCTTGACCTATTTATACAAAGTTGATTCCCGAAAGAAACCTCGGAAAGAATGCAAAGGAGAAAAAAAATCGATCGTGTTTAAACTTTTATTCTGGAAAAACGCTACAAAGGGCGGATATAAAAATTTGCACATGGATTAACAGGAATATTGGCAATCCGTATACAAATTTTGGTTAAAATCTAAAGATGGCCTTTTTGGGGATCCACTTTGAAAGACAGACACTAACTTGATCTTTTATGCCGATTTGTGCATTGTATATGCATCTATGCGTTCACCTGCGGCAATCTACGTTGTTTTCATATAAATTCAAAATAAAGGAATGAAAAATATAAGAACGTTCTTAATTGGAAATAACTTTTATAATTATGCATCTATGGTAAACAATCCAAAAAGTAACATTTCCTACTCATTCAAACGAGAGCTCAATTTCTATTGTTCTATTTCAACAACTTCCCCGCCTGTATACTACCTCAGGTTATACAAATGGTTCTTGATATCTGTATGTAAAATTGTATTTGATAATTTTTGCCAATAAAATATTCACTACCGAAAAAAAAGGAAACATTTTCTGAAATCGCTTAAATATCTATGCCCGCAACAATGAATCTCATGTAAAAAAAAAAAAAAAAAAAAAAAAAAAAGAGAGGACATTTTCTGAATCTATATGATAACAATGCCCACAATAAGGAAACGTAATGTAATTTGATTAAAAAACAGATGGCAAAAGATACATTTTCTGCAATCTTCATAATATCGATGCCCGCAATCATGAAATTCATTATAATTTGAATAAATTCATACGACAAAAAGAAATTTAATATATAATATCAATGCCCGTTATAAACTTGCTGTAAATTGATAAAAAAAGCAGATGGCAAAACAGACATTTTCTGCAATCAATAAAACATCTATACCTGTACGGAAACGTATTTCAGCCTTTAGTTGTTGAGTTGTGTCTAAAGATCTCGATATCCAAGATGTTGAGTTATCGACAATTTTTGTAATTTTTTGATGTGTAAATATCGCAATGTTACGTTTAATAGCAACATAACGATTTCTTGTCCTTGTGGAAAACAGTTTTTATGCGATATCATTTTAAACGAAATATTATTAATCGAAATTAAATTATCAACTCAATTTTATTACGAAAAAGAATATCGATATATTTATAAAATAAAATCTTGGCTAGCGTTGTTTTAGCAATAATGTGAAATTCAGATTACGATATATTTTATATCGATATACTGATATCGAAACTACTTGGCCACTTGGAATCTAACAAAATGCAGAACAACAATAAAAGCGTTGTTCCATTTCCTTAATCTTACCATGTATTTATAGTGATTTTGTCCAATGTACATTTACTCCATATCCATTTTTTGTTCATTAGTCACAAAAGTACTTAGTTGGTATACTTTAAAAAACGTTTCTGGCTAGTCTGCATCACATCAATGATAGCCGCAAGTAGAAGGCATAGTTTAACATTGGAACGTATTGGAAAACCCGTTCCAAGCTCTTTATTTCTAAAATTAGGCGGTCATTTAAAACCAAACTTAACGAAAAAAGTGGGCAGTAGGTTTACACCCCATCAAAAATGATTGCATCTTAGAGCATAGTCCAACTTTGGACCAAAAAAATCAGAGTCTATTAACAAACATGAAAATGAGACCCTTTAACATTTAGGTTATTTAATTTTGTCTATTTCAGCCATTGCCTAGGCGAGTTGTACATGCTCTTGTGAGTCTCTAGTTGATTTGATAGTGACGTATTCTTATTTTTTACTCTTAAACTCAAGGGACATTTTAATCAGATGTGAACTTTTTGTTTTATACATAAGTAGTGTCACCCTAAAACACCTTTTTCCAATAGGGTCAATAATAATTTTTTTTCATTAGTTTGTTGTGTACCCGAAGGTGACTAATTAACTATTCATCACCTTATGTTATAAGCATCCAATTCAATGTCGTGAACCCATTTTCTTGACACTTACTGTAACCCTACTTTCAAGCGTAGAGTAAACGCAATGAAACGGTGTGAAAGTGGTGGGGCGCTTGGGGTAGGGCAGTTCATTGTCCTTTGTCACTTAAATCAAAACCCTTTTCTATTGTTTTATCCTGTTTGTATGCCTTCTCTTGTGTTGTTTGAATAACTATTGCGTCTCGGAGTCAAGTACTTTAATATTTTCTATGTATTTTCTATACTATTGTCTTATATATAACCTCTCCAAGCCTTTGTGTTAATATTGATATAAATATAAACACAAAGGCTTGGAGAGGTTATATATAAGACAATATATCAATTTGGCTCCGCTTCTTTTGTGATACCCTTTTACCCCTTGTCTTTTGGTGTGCAAACCTGATCTCACTTTGTTTTGCATGCTGTGGAATTCATCTATTGTCTTGTTTTGTTCTAACGTTACCCCAACTTTTGCATCTATTTACTGCTGTCCGTATCTATTGTTGTACCCTTTTCTGTATATTATTGATTTGTTTGTTATAACTTTCAATAAGGCAATAAATAACCAATATATATATACATATATATATATTTATACATATTTTGGTTTCTTCGTCGTGAATCAGTCAAGCGTTTGGCTGGGAGGTTCCTTTAAAAGAGAAAAAAAATAGATTAACCAAAAATATATGAATAAATAAAAATGTGTTACTCTTGTGGTGTCTTTTCTTTCCTCCTCATTCTCTCCCTTTAAGGCCCAATCCTCCTCTCCCCCACTTTCTCGAGATGAACTCGCGAACAGCAAGTTAGCAGTAAAATGAGCACGGGAGCTTACCCTTAAACAGCTCATTAGTCGTTTTTCCTACCACACAGTAGCAGCAATTCCAGAAAACAAGAGAGCAGCGAAATGAGCACGTGAGCAGTGAAATGAGCAAGTGAGCGACATTCCCTATCTGACCATATGTAAAGCCTTGTTCGTTAAAATATCGTCATTCGTTCTTCGAATCGCTCGAGAAGAAGACGACGACAATGTATCACAGCGACATTTGTGAATACAGTACCAATCGTCACTTCAAAATGAGAAACACAACATGGAAGATACTTCACCAAGTAAATCGGACACAGAGTCAAACATATCAGACGAAAGCAATACTTTTAACGATTCCGTTTATAGCAACAAATAAAGTAACAAATTAGTCCACCGACGAAAGCACTGACGATGAAGATGATCAAGAATCTCCATGGAACCTGATTGTGAATCAAACCCAAAGCGTACCACCACTGTAACATCGTTTCACTACCCTTTACAGGGATCAACATTCGTGACGCTTAGAAGTAGGGTCACAGTAAGGGCCATAGAATGTGCTTCACAATATTGACTTGGATATGTACAACATAAGAAGATGATTCGTTAATTAGTTACCTTCGGGTGCACAACAAATTAATGAAAAAAAATATTATTGACCCTAAAGTGTTCTAGGGTGACAACAAACAAAAATACAGTTCACATATGAGTAAAATGCTCATTGAGCAGCATAAATGTATGATACCTTAAAGGGGGTAGACCTGGGGTAGGAGGAGATAACTCTGTTTTTCACTTTTTTATAACTTACACAAACAAACAGAATCATTGCTATAGGTATGATCAAAATTTTAAAATTGTAATTTTTTTCCACGCAACAAATAAATATTAACTTTGTCATGAAAACAAATACTCAACTTCCAGTTATTTATAATGAGTGCATTTTACCCTACATTTTTGCAATACTGTCCAAAGATAATGAAAATCTGTAAAAGTCGGATTTCTTCCAAGGGAGGTAATTTATAGTAGAGATTCAGCAATTTTATTGATTTTTACCCACTTTATTCTAAATTAGGAAAAAAAATGGGACGGTAAAATTTTCTAAAATTTTAATATATCTTACATATATTAGTTTTCTTTCTATTCTCAGTTTTTGGTGAAAATTTAACGACAGAATTATTTACAAGATGGGTTGGAAAGTGATCAAAATAGAGTACAAATTTCAGCCCATACTGTTCAGAACACCCACTTATTTCAGTTCAAACTAGTTAATTTATCATCATTATTCATGCTTACTTTCACACATGTCTAAACTACAGAATTTTGCATTTGAAATAATTTTAAATCAAATACAAATTTAATAAGAGCCAATTTTATACACCACAATCAAGTCCTGAACGGACCAAATAATATTAGGAAACAGGGTATCTATGATGATCACTAGAGAAAAAACGGAACGGTAAAAATTGTTGAAAATTGCTTTAAGCGGGCATAAACATGTGTAGTTTCAATACTGAAAATATTAAAAAATTAAACGAGTGGAAAATTTCAAGCTTCCCTAGGTCTACTCCCTTAAGAATAAAAAAATAAGATTATGTCACTATCAAGTCAACAAGAGACTCACAAGAGCCTGTACCACTCCCCTGGACAATGGCTGAAACAGACAAAAATTAAATAACCTAAATGTTAAAACGTCTCATTTTCTTGTATGTTAATAGACTTTTATGTTTTTTGGTTCAAAGTTGAACTATGCTCAAAGATGCAATGATTTTGGATGGGGTGTAAACCTACTGTTCACTTTTTTGGAGGGGACCATAATATTTTGGACCATTGTGCCTATCAGTAAGTTTGCTTTTAAATGACCAATAAGTTTCAGAGTAGAATAGCGTTAAATAAGTTTTCCCATAAGGTCTAATACTAGACTATGTTTTCCTCTGGTGGCTATTGAAGATAAGATGCACACTTGCCAGAAACATTTTTTTTCAAATCCGACCAACTACGGACTATTGTGACTAAGTTTTGTTCCAACTGGCCAAGTAGTATCGACATCCGTATATCGATATAAGATATATCGTAATCTGAATTGCACATTCTGGCTATTCAACATTTGATTTTACAAATATTTTGTTTCGTAATAAGATTAAGTTGATAACTTATTTCGATTTCTAATATTTCGTTATGAAGATATCGCATAAAAACTGTTTTCCAGAAGGTCACGAAATTGTTATGTTGCCATTAACGCAACATTGTTATATTGATATATCGAAAAATTGCAAAAATTAACAATAACTCGACATCTTTGATGTCGAGATCTTTAGAAACAACTCAACAAACAGAGGCGGAAATACGTTTCCGTGATACCCGCAATAATGAAACTCATTTAAATTTATAAATTGTATAAATTTACATGAGTTTCATTATTGCGGGTATTACGGAAACGTATTTCCGCCTTTAGTTGTTGAGTTGTCTCTAAAGATCTCGATAAAAAAAGAGAGGGCAAAAAGGACATATTTCGCAATCGACATAACATCCATGCAAACAATCAATAAACTTACTGTAATTTGACTAAAACCAGATAACAAAAGTCACATTTTTGCAATCGATATAATATCGATTATAGCAATTATGAAACATACGGTAATTTGACTGAAAACGGATAGCAAAAGGGAGTTTTTCTGCAATTGATATAATATTGATGCCCGCAATTATGAAACTTCCTGTAATTTAAATAAAAAAACAGATGGCGAAAGGGACATTATCTGCAATCGATATAGTATCGATGCCTGCAACCAGGAAACTTAATGTAATTTGAATGAAATCATATGGCAAAAGGTACATTTTCCGCAATCGACATAATAACAATGTCTGCAATCAATTAACTTACTGTAATTTGACTAAAAACAGATGGCAAAAGGGACATTTTCTGTAATGTATATAATATTGATGTCCGCAATCATGAAACTCGATGTAATTTGAATAAAAACATATGGCAAAAAGACATTTTCCGCACTCAATATGATATTGATGCCTGCAAAAATGAAACTCCTGTTATTTTATAAATAAACAGATGGCAAAATGAACATTTCATGCGATCGATATGATATCGATGCCCGCAATCATCAAACAAACTGTAATTTGACAAAAGACATTTGGCAAAAAGTACATTTTCTGCAATCGATATTATATCCATGCCCGCAATCCTGAAGCTTGACTAAAACAGATTGCAAGAGGGACATTTTCTGCAATTGTTATAATATCGATGAGGGCAATCATGATATTTCCTGTAATACGACAAAAAAAATCATATGGCAAAAGGAACATTTTCTACGATCCACATAATATCAATGCCGCCATCGTGATCGGGAGTCTATCCATCACTTTCGATATCATTGTCGATGGCGAGCGCTAAAGGGGTACTCCTGGCCTATGGGAGTTCATGGTCATAAAGAATCCCGAAGATTTCGAGATGGACGACCTGAATACCTGAGATATCCTACAAGCATCGAGTGTCATGTACCAAGGCAATTCTGCAGTCTCGCAGACCACCAAGGCTAGCAAAAGCAAGAAAGGGATCGTCTCGTACCTCTATAAGCAAGATAAGTATGGGAGTGGGGTGCGGATCGTCTTTCTTCCCAAATGCTTCAACCAGTTGCTGGATCGTCTCGATCTTTGCACTGCCGCCTAATAGGATGGAAATAATGAGGTGCGCAACGAAATCGTGGCCATCCTTGAACTCCAACAATATCAGCTGGGAGGAGTACGAGAAGCTGCATCGAAAGCTCTTCTAAATAAAATTACCATGCCTTTAGTAGTAAATCATGGTTGTCGCCAGAGATATGCAGTCGGTGGACGAGGACTATTCGATACCATCGCCAGTCTGGCAGGACGAGTATTAACCTCTACCGCCGCGAAGACGTTGGAAGGCAAGGCCTTGAGCGCCACGTGCAATGCAGCCATCAAGGGTTTGAAAGGAGCGACGAAGGCTGTAGACCACGTCGTTCCTCGAGTGACCAGTAAAAAGAAGCCCCCAGCACCACCTGCCACCAAGAACAAGAGGACCCCCCAGCAGCAGGCCCGCCTCAATAATCTTATCTCGGGTGGCGGCATCGCAACCATCCACGACTTCGTCCAGCGCTATAAATAAATATATGATGGCTGATATGCTTACTATCACCGAAGGACTGACTGACTTTCGATGAAAGTCTCCAGGAGTATCAGGTTCACAAATACGGACTTCAAGCCGCAGCTACGCTGAATAATGCCGGTACGGAGATCAGAATCAATATCGAGACTCAGGATCTCTTCCTTCATCCCGCAGAGAGTTATCTCTTGATCGAAGGCCGACTCATGAAAAACGATGGGACCGCCTTCGCCGACGCTAATCTATTATCTCTCATCAATAACGCCGCCATGTATCTCTTTCGTAGCATCAGCCAATATCAACGATCCTGGCAAGATAGTCCTCAGCAAGCTCTCCTGGTTCGTCCCCCACGTGATGCCGTCCAACGACCAGAAGCTGCGTCTCTATAAAACCATCAAGAGCAAGGAGAAGCTAGATATCGGCCTCCGCATGAGGCAGTGCTATTCGATCGGCGTACCCCGAAAACATCAACTTCACCTGGCGACTCTCCACCGGAAGCAGCCCCGGGAGACCCCGACGGGTGATCGTCGCCTTTCAGACCGATAAGAGTAACGATCAAGAAGTCAAACAAGCAATCTTTGATCACTGCCGAATGCGAAATATCCACGGGACCCTCAAAAGCCGATCGCTACCCTGTCGTGGATTATAATGCTAGCTTCACCCAATGTAGGATCGCTAGGATCTATAAGGAGGTCGCCAAATTCTGCAAGAAATTCCACCGCATGGAAAGTCTTCTGAGCAATGGTGGCGTCAACCCCACCGACTTCATCGATCTCTATCCCCTATTCGTCATCGACGTGAGTTATAATTCCGAGCGGTTGAAACAATCGACTGTGGATATCGAGATCCGAGCCGACTTCGAGCGCAACGTCCCTGCCTACGCCTTCATCATCTCTGATCGAAGCCTCCAGATCGAATTCGATGGCCAGAAGATGAGCGTCGTCTTCTGAGAAGGATTAAATAAATGGACGCTTCACTTTTGCGAAAAATCGCCACCAACGCCAAACCCCAGCATGGGTTCTCCTTCATTGTCTCTGGGCACGGTAGTCAGATCTTGGCCCGCTTCAACTCACCCCTCCAACTGCGCTAGGAGAAATCTTACGAGATGGTCCTCGTGAATCTGGAGACGTACTACCCAATTCCCAATATCCATACCGGAAACAATTCCTTCCGCTACTCCCCAGACGATGGTGCCCACTGGTTTCCCATCGCCCTTAGCACTATGGCATCGACGATATCAACGAATAAATCCAGTGGCTAATACGGTTCAGCAAACACAAGGCTAAGATCCCTCTCGATGCCAATCGCGCGACTCTGAGAGCAACTCGCACCCTCGCCAGAAGATAACAAGTGGATTTCGATGTGCCCAATAGCCTGAATACGGTGCTTGGATGTCGTCGATATCATCGGCATCAATAGCATCCTCGTGAATAGTGATATCATCAACGTCAGTTACATCAACGGCACCCAGCAATCCTCCATCTATAGTTTCTTTCCCGGGGTCGATCCGGGCATGAAGATCATCCAGATCCTTAAGAATTTGGTCTACTTACCCGTGACCCTGAAGACCATCGACAATATGTAAACCTACCTGACCGATCAAGACGGTCGCCATAGATCTGCGAGGGGAGCATCTCACAATACGCATCCATCTGCGGGAGTAAAAAATATATGGATTAGAAAGGGTACGGTCTCAACAAGACGAAGGGTCAAGCAGAGAAGATCCAGTGTGTTGAAATAAAGGATTGCCTCGTGAGCGTCCGATTCCTGCATGTAAACCTATTTGGTGGTCATAAGATGGTCCTGACTCAACGGCAGTTTCAACGCATTACCCAGCTCTTGCAGAGTGGTAAGGGCGGTATGTTCTTGGAGATGAGTCCGAAGCAGGTGAGGTATAACGTAAAGGAAGGTGGAGTTGTACCCCTGCTTGCAGGTCTCGGCTCTGCTGTGCTACCTATGCTAGCCAAAACTTTGCTGTCAGCTTTAGGTGTTGGTGTTCCCGAACCCTCCAGATAAAAAAAATCCCGATCCGCTTTGTATTGAGAAATTGCTCAATTCTTACACCCTCTGTTTTTATTTTACTTCCTCACCAGATCGTATGAGAGGTAGTGCTTGTTAGATTTCTTTCTCCGTTTGAATCTGGTGCTCCGTACGAATGCGCTTTGCAAGGGACCCTTTTCTTTGTTGAGCGTGGGGTATACCTTGGTGGTCTCCCCTTCTCGAATTTTGCTTTTGCCGAATTTTCTTTCCACTTCTACCACCTCCAAGATTTTACAGACAAGTCCTTCCATGTGAGGGCTCCCGATTCTGGTCCTGCATCTTCTCCTGAGAGACAACTTCGCTGATGAAGTCATCAACGAATCCATTGTGTACGAAAGTTATATTTCTGGTTTTTACCCAATGCCCAATAGTAATACCGTCCGTTTGCATTTGGCAGTCGGGGTTGGGGGTCCTATGCAGGATTTCCCCTTGAAAAGGTTAGGGGCGGAAGAATAGTCATTTTCCTACTACTCTGTCCTCAGATGAATATTAAATTTCATTTATTATTTGTTCTCTGTAAGCTTTTACACGAATTTCGATTGATGCACTTCAAAATGTTTTGAAAAAATTTAAGTACCTAATATATTGCTTTATGATTTTTTTGTAATTATATTGTATTAAGTTCTGTTATTAACTGATTTTGGCATTCCATTTAGAACACATTGGTTATTTTTTCTCTATCAGTTTTAAAAATCTTTCAGAGTATGGTTTTCTAACGTGTAGATCGCACTGAAGAGACGTAAGCTGTCAAAATGACCATACGCAGAAACTAAAATCAAAGTATGTTCAATATCTTGTTATTTATTATGAAGGAATACTACAACAAAATAAAAAAGACATGAACTGAATATAATAATACCATTTTGTTTTCTTATGTGATTGGTTTAATTGTTTTGTCTTTTAGGTTGCTTTGTTTTACCAATAAAGACAGGGAACAGTTCTTACATATATTCAGAGCTGGTGAATTTGTTGAGCGATACAGATATAAATGGTACTGCAAGAACTGTACCAAACATATTCGAATGTGCTTATCATTGTACAGCTAAGACAAGATATTTCATTTATTTTGTAAGTTAAACTTCAACAAAAATTTGAATTATGACATGTAAATACATGTAAATAATCAAATTTATTACTTTTTTCTTCGAGCATATAGTATAAAAGCATGTTTTCTTTGCTTGTCATAGCGTTAAAATTAAGATTGACTGTTTGCATACAGTTTTATTAACTCTGTTCAATTGCACCAGTGTATGTTTCAATGCACTAAACAATGCTAACGTATACTTGATTTCTTCGTTTGTAAACTCAACAAGGTGTAAAGGTCAAACTTCTTAGATTTGATTGAAGAATAGTTTTTACAGAAATCAATGTGTGTGACAGGAATACTTATCATACAAAACTCTTTTTGTTTAGATTTCATTATGTGTGTGTACTAATCAAATTATATACCAGAAGGAATTCACAACCACGTGCTTAGTCCAGTGTTTTGGTAATACAACGATTAACAAGTTTTCTGCTTATTGTTCCTCAGGACATGGACTGCCAGTATTTAGATTTATTCCAGGTTTGTTAATGATATACATTGCAGAATATATTTATAACGATGTGACCATTAAACCCGATTATTAGACATGTTATGAAGGCTGTATATGATTAAGCTTATGCCAATGAATATATTACAGTGAGGGGTAGTCTCAAAATAGTCAATTAAGCATGTAAAATCAGAACTCGTGCGTTTCAGAAAATTTAAATTATTTAATCAAATCGAACTTTCCCTTACGCCAGTTCAACTAACTGGGTAATTTTTCGTATGGATTTTCACATGTCAACTTTAACAGTTCCCTGCTTTAAACGACTTTTTTAATTTTCAAATTACGTGCTCGACATAAACACGACACTGACTTTCCGGTATTTCAATTATTTGCACTTACCCTTTCCGCTTCGGGG
Source organism: Modiolus philippinarum (assembly GCA_002080025.1). NCBI lineage: Eukaryota > Metazoa > Mollusca > Bivalvia > Mytilida > Modiolidae > Modiolus > Modiolus philippinarum. The sequence goes on from MJUU01036054.1 coordinate 55,117, forward strand.
TTTTTGAAGTATCTTGTGTCTTTTTACTAAGTCAGAATTGTTGGCCTTATTGCATAGATTTTTGTTTGTCAGTAATACGCGGTCTCTTTCAAGGTCAATCTCTTGTCCGGTATCCGTTTATAAAAAAAAATATTGCTGTGCATTGCTTTGTTGACCCTTAAAGCAATAAATTTGAGTATGCAGCCATTGTGTATGGCGCTATCAAAAATTTAATATATTTGGTTTTTTCATTCTTATCTGGGGACAGTCAATGCCCGGGTACAAGTGATTGGTAGGAAAATTCAGAAAACAAAAAATAAGGAAGATAGGTGGAAAACTATAAAATCAGCATAAGGCGATTAATTGGTGACTACAAATATATTTCCGTTGTTAATTCGATTACCTATAATTCTCATTTCAAACAAGGTTTCTTGCGTGTTTCCCTCATTCACAAAACATTTATAGAGATGTATTTTTGAGAGTTCACACTGTTAGTGCTTTAAATTTTTGTGTTGTACATGTAGTGTTAGTGTGTTTTATTGGCATGTAGTGTCTTTGGTCTTCCGTCTTCTGGTGCTCTTGCTTTTGCCTCGTCTCTGGACTTTGATTTATGTAATCTTGTGCTTTGTTTCTTCGGTATTCTACTGCCGTTGTTTTATAAAATTTATAAGGATGGACAGAAAATATGACAAATGACAATCATCAAAGTCTTATATTTCACGCCCGCCTTTAAAACTCAATGATGATTATTTGGTAGCGGATCTTGCAAAAGTTTCTCTAAAGCAAGAAAAAAATGGGAAAACCCCGATGAAGTGCTCTCGTACACGTGTAATTCGGATCCGTTCAACAGTAATCATAAAAAGGTATACAATTATATTTTTGTAAAATTAAAAGATCGTGTTGATTCTTTTTTTTTATATATGCACAAATAATTTAAGAGAATTACCTTGAGAGAGAGGTCTTCTGATTTATTTAATTGTTTTGTACTGAATATATCTTGAAATTTTCTTTAAGGATTTAGGATAACATTTGCAACGAAGGTATTTACATGTAATTAGGAAAATTTTCAAAATATAATATGTTGCATGGATTATACAATTATATCATAATGAGCTCCTGGTCTTGTCAGGCCAAATTATGTTTAAGTTTTAAGACGTTAATTGTCAAAAGACACAGTGACAGCTAGCAAACAGGAGATATATCTTTTGCTTCACAAAAATGGAATTCAATGACTATTTTTTTTTTAAGTTGACTGGAATTACCAGACAAACTAACTATTCTAGCCGGCCGGGCATCAAACAACTGTTTCATCTTCGGTATGTGATCCTCGTTCCGATGAAATTTAAAAGTTCAAAACCCCATTTTAGTATTGATCTGGTCTAACTATAGAAAGAAAAGGGTGTTAACACTGAGTATACAGTTTATTGCATTCTGAACCTGCAGCGTAATTATTCTCTTGCTTGAAAATCTGCATATTCCTCTATACAAGGAACAATGTCATGCATAATAATTTTTTTGAGACGACCCCTGTTTAAATTGGCCACTTGTTCTTCTGGTCGGAAACAATATTTAATTTTTATTTGCACTGAATGGATATATATTTTGGATATTGATATGGAGATTCCAATACTACAATTTCCATTTTTTGGGTTAATTTTATAATGAAAACGACAACAGTGCATGCTATTTTTTTGTAATTTTTTTTAACTTTATAAAATGCTGAGCGATTTTTGTAGTATTCTAGTGTAATAGTGAATTGGTAAAAATGTATCAAGACAACAGTTTTTTTAAATACAAGGTTTGTCACAAATTTAATCACTACGACAGTAGACCCATTCAGACCTATTAATAACAAGAGAGTGATGTTTAAGAACATTAGACCATGTCTCGTATACAAAAAATACCAAAGTTGAAATCTACCTTAAAATTAAGTTCTCCCTTCCTTTTGTCGGATGTGGATTCTACATAAAAATTACATTCATGTAAATAGGCGAGTAACATTTCCCAAAAAGTCGCTTAGTTTTCGGCTTAAATGCACCTACCCAACACACAGCTTAATTTTTCACAGTTGTTAGATGAATGTTTGTAGCTTTATTTTTGCCCGGTCGTAAGAAAATCGTACGGTGCAATAATTTGTAAAAACGCCATTAATCACCGGCACTATTATTTCAGAAATCACGGTAATCCGGTACGAATAGTCGCTAATATCAAAATCCCGATTTTAAGTAAATTTTTAGTATCAGTACAAGTCGATTTACGTATCTGTACATTAACAAATATACTCTAAATGTCAAATCTTTTATTTTTGCTGGCAGAAATATCTTCAGAATTATTCAAAATTAAGATTTCACAATCTAAAAAAACGTCCTCGTAATTTCAGTGCGATATTGTTTGAAATGACGCACTTGGATTTTTAAGGCATACATTAATTATTTTGATTGATATTATTCTTCGGTTTTGTTTGTTCTTACATAAAATATAATTAAAATGGATTTTGCAACTTTTATTCGTATGCTTCAAATTTGCCCTGAACTCTGAAAATTTGGTTCGATGAATAAATCCGTGTTAAGTATGTGTATCCTGATCTTCCAGATGATATCATGTACGTACATTTATATGTTCTTAATGGATTCCTTATTTATGCCCCTATATACACAACAAAAACTACGGGGTATATTGTTTAACCCTAGTCTGACCATCTGCCTCTTCGCTGTATATTGCGTAGATGGTATGTCAGCACAACTACTTCTCCAGTTTTATGCTTGGAAGTATTCATTTTGCATATCATTTCTTCGTTTATAAAAATGTGCTTAAGGGAATGATTTTAAGTCTGGTGTATTTTGATGAAAAGTAATAGATTATTGAACTTACTGGTAAATCAGTAAAAGGGGATACATGATTTATCTGTTCAACTCCTACTATTCTTTTTTATGCAGGTCATTCAAACATATATCATAAATATACATGTGATAAAGATTTATATTTGTGTCTCCAATACTTTCATGGTGTCTCTTGTATTTTGCGGGGGTTTTCATCCTCCAGTCTTAAACGGGTGATCAATTATAATTCTGTTTTTTTTTTATCTTTTTTTATCTTTTTTCTGTTGTGCCGACATTGAGCTGTCCCTTTCGATTACGATCGAGTTGGATCTGCACTGAAGAGACATAAGTTTCGAAATGGCCATCTGTAGAAATAAATTTACAGTTAATTGAGTTTTAAAATTTTTAGATAAAGATAATTTCTCGAAGTAAAAAAAAAATCATCGAATCTGCAATGGCCTTAATAAAGAATTCAAAGAAGTTGTCATCTCGTCCGTCGGTAAAGACTAAAGTCTCCTTTAATGGATATGTTGTTTTGTTTGCATTTCAATTGTTCAAACTAGAGTTACTTGCGACCTCTAGTATTTCTAGTTAAAACACCCCTGATTTTATTTAATTTTCATTCCTGACATTTTTCCAACGGAAGGATAAAGTGTACAGAGCGCATGTTGCTAGGGACATTCCCACTGTTCTTCTGAGAAATATCAGATATCGTAAAAGCTGCTATTAAACATAAATTTGCAAGCAAATAAACTTTCTCTGTTGTTTCCCAACCTGAATATCCTGAAAATATTTGTAATACAATGTCGTCTAGCACTAGTAATCACGATATAATAACTAGATCCGAACTTTCTGAGATTAAATGGTCAGTTTTATGCAATGCCTACGAACACCAAGAGGAAAAAAAAACATGTGTTGACTAAAGATTAGTAATGTTTTACATGTATTATACTTAGTAAGTAAGACCATATCGTGTTTTACGTTCTTAAACAGTTGAAGGTTACTTTCTGAATAATAGGTACATGTAGGCGTATGGATACAAAATGAACTGCACCAATTCCTTTTTCTCAAGTACGGCGTCTACGAATCACATTCGCATGCTGCCGGTATTGTTCGCAGACACATAAGTGGATTTATTTTAAAAATTAGATTAGCTAAAACATCTTTTAAGTCATCACATTATATAATACCTTTTGCTTTAAAAAAAACTTCGTTTTACGAGCCTCTCAGCAAAAAAGACACACAATTTTGTTCATAACTTGTTTGACTTTAAGACCTTGCTTCAGTAGCTTCGATAAAGTAAATGAGAACTGAATAATTCTGTCCTTAGCTGATTTTGGCTTTCCGTTCTAGATCCGATCATATTTGTAATTTGATCATATTTGTAATTTGATCTCTATCAGCTATTCCACATATTTCGGTTTATGGATTTCCAAATGATTTGATCTGATCTGCACTTAAGGGACATAAGTTGTCAAAATGCGCATATGCAGAATCTAACATTCACAGAAACTTCGGTATTTTGTTATCAAAAGAACGAAAAATCCATGAACAATGGCAACATCTGAAATACTAAGAAATAAGGACACCACATTAGAGGGGACAAAGAAGAGAAATGAAGACACCCGTAAAATGAACAACATCTGTTATTCAGTAAATTAACACACACTATTTGGCCTGAGCAAAGCACTGCAATGTTCAGCTTAATGTACTTTTAGAATGCTGCAGTCATTGCTTCTGAGACTAATTTATAATAATCTCAGAGGGTATTTTACAGCTTTGCTCCTCAAGGTTTTTTAAAATGAAAATAACATATACATTTCGGAGGGTGTACGTTTTTTCTCTATTTAGCGAGAATACCCTCATTCACGTTGTGCACATAATATTGACTAAAAAGATTAGTTCAACTTGATTGCCAGGGTTATTTGTAAAGTTTATACTCCCCAAGCAATACAGTTGCTCATGACATAAGAGGTCAGTACTTTCATAAAAGACCAGAAAATCTGTCTACGAGACACGGGTGTCCCTCTAATAGACTTGTAGCAGATTAAACCCAAGTCGACTATAGTCAAGGTTCACTGCAGTATCACTTATAGTTTCTGATAAAAAGATCTGAACTCAAAACTTAACAATTATCAAAATATAACTCAAAGGTAAAATGTAATTCATTTGCACTGATCATATGGCTGCCTCTGGAGTTCTAGCCAAGATCTTTCAATGCAACTTACCAATTTCTTGAAGTATTCGTGTAGTTTTTTAAGAAAAAAATATACGAATAAATGTTTCACAAAATGTATATGCTTAATGTACTTTTAGAATGCTGCAATCATTGCTTCTGAGACTAATTTATAATAATCTCAAAGGGTATTTTACAGCTTTGCTCCTGAAGGTTTTTTAAAATGAAAATAACATATACATTTCGGAGGGTGAACGTTCATTCTCTATATAGCGAGAATACCCTCATTCAGGGTGTGCACATAATATTGACTAAAAAGATTAGTACAACTTGATTGACAGGGTTATTTGTCAAGTTCATACTACCCCAAGCAATACAGTTGCTTATGACATAAGAGGTCAGTACTTTCATAAAAGACCAGAAAATCTGTCTACGAGACACGGGTGTCCCTCTAATAGACTTGTAGCAGATTAAACCCAAGTCGACCCTAGTCAAGGTTCATTGCTGTATCACTTATAGTTTCTGATAAATAGATCTGAACTCAAAACTTAACAATTATCAAAATTTAACTCAAAGGTGAAATGTAATTCATTTGAACAAATCATAAGGACTAACCAAGATCTCTCAATGCAACTTACCAATTTCTTGAAGTATGCGTGTATTTTTTTTTAGAAAAAATATATACGAAACCTGAATCAGAGTAACATGTATGCCAAATATGTCAAACTGGGATCTTATCAAAACATAAACGGACGTACAGACATATAAACGTGCGGGCTATTTGACGGCGGACGGGCATGGGCAAACCATTATGTTTCCCCCAAGTTCATGGATGGAGATAAAATTATATTCTTATCAGTTTCCCTACGCTATGAGAACATACTGAACCTGTTTGGGTAGACGATGCAAGTTGACGGACGGGCATGGGCAGAACATTATGTTTCCTCCAAGTTCATGGATGGGGATAAAATTATATTCTTATCAGTTTTCCTACGTTATGAGGACATACTGATCCTGTTTGGGTAGACAATGCAATTTGAAACTCAGTTTATCCTACTTTTTTCTCGCTTTTGTGACAGGTAAGTTCCTTTTTTTTAGCGGTGTGAGATTTTTCTGTCTCACACCACCCGATGTGCACACTGTGACGTCATTGACGTCATGGTGAGTCGCTTAGTAATGGCGGATGGTACGGACAATATGGCGTCGCCGAAAGACGTTTTTATGAACAAAAGTGAGAAAATTTATCAAACACTATTAAAAATGCAAGATTTAGAAATCTCAGACACCCTCGGGTACGATTTTAATGGTTCTCTGACTCGTCAAACCTCGTCAGAGAAATATTGAAATCTCACACTTGGGTGTCTGAGATTTCTTGAATTTGCCTTTTCACCGATGTTAGATTCATATAATCTTTGGGTTTATTTTATAGTCAATGTACTCCAGTTTGTAATTCTCAATAAATACATTAAATAACTTATTTTAAGGACAAATAGAAAAAATAAAGGTCAATGTTATTCTAAATATTAATCTTTTCACTACATTTTCTAAATTTACGTTGGTTAGGCGTCATGTTTTACCATTATTTGTGTTAATTCATAATAAAATCGAAGAAAATATTTCTATTTTATTCATTAGTCGAGGTATCCGAAAAAGTAAAATCATATTGGGAAATTACCTATGGCTGATATTTCAATTATTCAACTGAATTGACCTTTGACCTGGATTTGCACGAAACTACACCACATTTCACTTTAAATACCGACATATCTGGAAACTACGTTTATAATTTGACCATGTCACTGGCCTAAAAATAACATATTTTTTCCCTTTGTTCTGCCAAACCCCTCTTGTGAGCTCTTCTTAATATTTCAATTATTTAGATAGACTCAGAAAATATTGCGGTAACAAAAATAACTTAATATATAAATATAATAAACCAAATACAAATGTCCTGAAAGACTTAAGAAAGATAAACTCATGATAAAACTGAAACTAAAAAAAAGTTCTCCGCCAAACCATGATGTCCTAGGATTAAAACATCAAATGTTTTGTTTCAAACGTCAAATACTATTGAAAAGAAGGGAAACGGGGAATGTGTCAAAGTGACAACTACCCAAAGGGGAGTAATAACAACTCAAAGCCACCATAAGAAGTTCAATGAACGGTTAGGAAACACCACACCCAACGACAGGTCGGAGTCGGCCCCCTAAATAAAGAGTAATCAAGTTCAGCCAAATAAAAACCATCTTAGACTCCTAGAGGCATAAAGTAACTAATTGTAGAAAACAGACAAGACACACAAAGATTGAATAAATTTCCTGACATAGGACATTCGCAAATCTGCTGCGGCGGGGTTAAACTAGTTTTTAACCTCCCCCTAGCCAATGGGATAAATAAAAAAAAATAATTTTAACAACAGTAAAATTCAGTTAGCAATACACATGCAATAGGACTGAGTCAATTGTGAAAAATGAAACTAAAAGAACTAAATATACGAAATCACAAAAGACTACTAGCAGTTAACGTGCGGGCTCCAGACCCATTACCAACTAACAAATAAAATTATGTACCCTCAGTTTACAATTTCCACCAAGATCCCTTCCCGTGAGGAGCTTAGCATGATGATTTCATGCATATACCAGAATACACAACCCGTGGCCATGCTATTGATTTTAGAAATTTAAAATGTGTTTAGTTAAGATACAAAGACCCTATCAAAAAATCAATGTTAATACCAAAGAAGGCCATACGTAATGACTTGACGACAATACCATAATTATAACCCATATAAATTAGACGATTTAAAGGTTTTATAACTTTGTTAGGCCAGTTTAAGCATTTTTTACTCTTATGCAAGACGTTACCGTAAAAAGGGGATGTGAAGTACCAGCCTTGATTAGATGTTTACAGGTTGCATTGTATTTATGAACAAAGTCTTTATATCAATGATAAAATTTAGTAAAGATTTTAAGTTCATGTACTATGTGTATGTGAAAATTATATATCAAGCCAGACTTACAAAGCCTATGTTTCCGGGGTTATTCTTCGTATCGTAATTTTACTTGAATTTCTACAAAAATATCAATTGATAATATATGTTATTTATCAACAACAAGTTGGTATAACAAAGGGCAAGAATTGTGCTCCTCCATTCGCACAGTATTTATATTCATACGAGACTGAAAGTCTTCGGGGACTCGTAAAAGGTTATTAAATAAAAGATGCTACATCCTTCCATCCAGCGTATAGATATATTGATAATGTTCTTTCTATTATCTCGCATTTTTTTCCTTAACAAATCCCATCAATATACCAGAACTAGAGATAGAGGAAACGATAGAAACCACTAGATCTATATCTTTTTTTACTCGCATTCCTAATCTGACGAAAATCGTAATCTCAGTAATAAAATCTGCAACAAAAGGGACGTGTTAATTTCAAATTTTCAATTTCCCTGACACGGACATTAATATCCCAACTTCTTTTGCTTCCGGTGTGTATGTATCCGTTAAGCGTTAATAAAGTACTTCTTTTGATGGTGTTTCTATATTTTTCTATAAAAACCAAGAACTGTATAATACAATCGGATACTGTTATTTAATAAAGCCACAGATTGCGTTCTTGCAACGTAATGAATGGTTTTGTTCATTTGGGAATAAAGTAAATGCATGACACTGTCTGATTTATATGGAGGGGTATTTCCGCCACCAGAGAAATTCTATGCTGTAAATTTTATCTTCTCTTTTTATTGTTTTCACTTTCCTTATCCATAGTTCTGCATTTTCTATATTCTATATTGTAGATTTTTAAATATCATTTTATCATATTTTATATTCTTTCTTTCAATGTTCCTATTTCATCCGTACTTCTGCAGTTTTTATATTTTATATTGTTGTTTCTAAAAGCTCAATTTGTTATATTTTATGTTCTTCCTTTAAATGTTCCAATTTCTATGCTTTGTTCATTAAGTTCTAAATTCCTCTTTCACGACATTATATCTACCGTGTTGATTTCGAAAAATTTCATGTTTTATAATTTGAAAGAGAAGTGTTCAAAGTAAGTATTCATTGTGCAACATTCTTTCGTTTATATTTAACTTTTGTCTTTGTATTTTCATGCAATTTTTGTTTTTATGTGCTTAAAATAAACGTGGCGGAAAAAACGCGTATGATTGAATTATGACAACAGATGGCGCGAGTGTTTCTGTGAGAGCTTTTTATCCACCAGCAGATTCGTCCACGAACGGGACTTAATAGGGACATCATATATATTATTATGTACTCAAAGACAATTTTTAATATGATGCAACAAAATGACATTTTTAAGACGGTGAAATAAAAAAAGCCTTTCCATTTAATTGAGAGTGAAGCGGGGGAAACTTATAGGGGATCGTTCATGATAGACTTTACTGAAAACAATACTGCTTACGTGACGCGGGAAACACTGAAAAAACATCTTGGATAGGGAAACAGAGTTTTTAAGAGTCTTTGTTTAATCCCCC
>MJUU01036054.1:73269-102473 GCA_002080025.1 Modiolus philippinarum
TAGTACACCCGAAAAATTATTGTATTTCGTTTTAACATAAGTTTCATCTTTTAAGCTCCATAACTTTTTGCAGATAAGTAATATGTACTGAAATTTGGTATCAAATTAAAGCTAATTTAATATGCTTTACAATGAACACAAGTTTGGGTACTTTACGCCCATTTTATGATCAGGGGATACAAAAAATCTACCCCTACCCCTGCAAAAAATTGCGAAAACTACCCCTGCAAAAAATTGCGAAAATCTCGATTTTAGGCTGTCAATTCCTTTCAGATAAACAACCATCGTCATTTGATCTAGTTTTTATGCCTAACTTATCAGTTGTGATACAATGTTAGAAAATAAAACCATTAAAGTCCATAAAATTTTGGTTTTCGGAATAAAATTTTTGAAAAATGGAATTTTTCGGAATTTTAGATTTTTCACATTTTCGACTTTTTGACTTAAGGGTCGTAAAAATCTGAATATATATTTAATAATTGCCGATGCAATAATTATAGTATAACTAATGGAATTCACCTTTCATATTTTGTCCCGTGTGGTGTCACCACTGCACTATCAGGTTTTGTTCTGTGACGTCATGATACCGGGAAATTACACGCACAATAAACAATTTTTGAACATGCGTGAAATACAACTTTTCCCGCGAATTACCTGATAATGCAGTAGCGACACCAATCGGGGAAAGCAGGATGGTGAATTCCATTGACCGTCGTGAATATCAATAAAAATGTCACGAGTGCCGAACAACGCAGAAGGATTTAACGAGTTGCAGAACTTGTTCTGCAACGAGTTAAATCCACTGCGTTGATCGACACGAGTGACATTTTTATTGATATTCATGACGGCCAATTAGTTATGCTTTTTATTATATAGATTTTCTACTCAAAAACCGAGATTTTAGATGCGGATTATTTTTTCATGTCATTACGCCAGTTGTTTACTTGACGACGACATTGAAGAGACATTGTGACGTCGCTTCATTAAGACGTCATCCAGTGACTAGAAATCCTTTATTGTCACCGGTGACAATATGACATTTATTTAACTGAGAAAACTCGATATATCACCGCTATCTATATAATAATAATTTATGATATGTTAGCAACAAATTGTTTGCAAAAATTTTAGTTTCAGACGTATAATAGGTTCATAAATGTCAAAATTAGCACCCCTCCCCTACAAATTTAGAGAAAATTTGAAATATTCAGGCTATAAATGATAAAAAGATAATGTTTAATGGGAATTCTGGTGTGTATTTCACTAAAACTGACATGCAGAAGATCATTTAAGTACATTAAAACTTTTCAAAAGGTCTCTTTTCGACTTTTCTGTCCGAAATTGTATGAAAAATGGGAATTTTCCGTTTTTCAGAATTTCTGCTGTTTTGACTTTGAGATGCAATTACTTCATGAAATTGATATATAACTTGAAAATGTTGATTAAATATCGTTTCATCATATCTAAGCAATTAGAAAGTATGCTTTTAAGCCTTTTAGACTAACTACAGTCTCATAAATTACAAACATATTACCCCTTACCACACATAATCCACAAAATTTATTTCATTTTATTCAGCTTGAAAAGCTTAAACATTGTATAAAGGTCCAATGACATATCATTTTCAAACACTAAAACACACAGATCCTCCCATATATAAAAAATAAGATCATGCGCCCGGTTTATGGGCAGTTATTCAGCGATTTAACTTTGAATTTCGGATAATTCTGTAATACTGAAAATTCCCCTTTTTCACGATAATAACCAAAATATTCAATTTTACCCATATTTTGGTGTCAGAATTAAATATTATGATGTATCAAATGCATCTTTTGCAAAGAAAGTAAAACATTAGTATGCTTTGTTCATTTATATGTACAGGCGGTCATATTTTGGAGATTTTTAAGTTTAATTTTGTTGGGGTAGGGGTAAGATTTTCAGTATTTAGAGCCAAATTGAACACTCCTTATTTTTCTGAACAGTGTTTTTAAATAACATATGTATCGGGTAAGACAATAAATTGGCATATCTGCAGATAAATCCTCCAGATTTGCCACATATACTGATTTAAAAGTGAATTTTGCACAAATCTTAAATGCTAAAAATTTCCATTTTTCATCAATTTTGGACAAAATATTGAGTTTTAGCTGACAACTGGGATTTGAAATACCAAATTATGATAGTATTCATGCAACTTTGTTATATGCAACGCAGAATTTGCGTGTGGTGGTTATTTTTATCCCAACATAGACAAAAAAATTGACAATTTTGGGGGAAATGTGTTGGGGTAGGGGTAAGATTTTTGGTATTTAGAGTCACATTCAACACCCCTTGTTTTTCTTAATAATGTTTCAAGACATCTAATATATCGCTTAGAACAATTAATTGGCATATCTGCAGATATATTCTATAGATTTGATACATATTGCGATTTAACAATTAACTATAGACAAATCTGAAATGATGAAAATTCCCATCTTTCATCAATCTGGGGTGAAATATTGAGTTTTAGTCGACCAATGGGTGTTAAAATACCAAAGCATGATTTAATTCATGCAACATTGTCATATACAATATACATTTTGTATGTTCTTGTGCGAACATAGACCGAAAAACAAAAATTTCAGGGAAAATTTGTTGGGGTAGGGGTAAAATTTTCTGTAATCAGAGTCACATTTAACACTCCTTGTTTTTCCTGGCAATGTTTTAAGACACCAAATATGTCGCTTGGTACAATTAATTGGCATAGTTGCAAATATATCCTCCAGATTTAGCATATAAAACGATATAGCAGTGGGCTTTGGACAATTCTGAAATGTTGAAAATTCCCATTTTTCATCAATTTGGGGAGAAATAATGAGTTGTAGTCGACCAATGGCTGTTAAAATACCAAATCATGGAGTAATTCACGCATCATTGTCATATACAACACACATTTTGCATGTTCTGGTTATTCTTATGCAAACGTAGACCAAAAATCACCAATTTCAGGGAAAATTTGTTGGGGTAGGGGTAAGATTTTCGGTATAACACTCCTTGTTTTTCTAAACAATGTTTTAAGACAATTTTTGTATTGCTTAGGGCACTTAAATGGCATATCTGCAGATATATTCTACACATTTGACATATTTTGCGATTTAACGATGAAATACGAACAAATCTGAAATGTTGAAAATTCCCATTTTTCATCAATTTTTGGTGAAATATTGAGTTTTAGTCGACTAATGGCTACTGAAATACCACATTCTGATGTAATTCATGCATTATTGTCTTATACAACACATATTTAGCGTGTTCTGGTTATTTTTATGTGAACATAGACAAAAAATTGACAATTTCAGGGAAAATTTGTTGGGGTAGGGGTAAGATTTTCTGTAATCAGAGTCACATTTAACACTCCTTGTTTTTCTTAGCAATTCTTCGACAATTTTGAAATGTTGAAAATTCCCATTTTTCACCAATTTCGGGCAAAATATTGAGCTGAAGTCAAGAAATGGCTGTTAAAATATAAAATCATAATATAATTTATGCAACATTGTCCTATACATCACACATTTTGCGTCTTCTGGTTATTTTTTGCGAAAATAGAAAAAAATAGACAATTTTGGAGTAAATTTGTTTGGGTAGGGGTAAGTTTTATTGATATATGATGAATATATTACCTAAAAACGGCCATTATTTGTTATGATTGTAAAGCAAATATAATAAGCTTTCATTTGATACCTATTTTAAATGATATTTGTTTACTAAAAAATAATATTAGGCAAAAGAAAGAAAAAACTTATTCAAAAACTAAATTATTCAAAGGTCCCTGTATTTGGTATATTTGAAAATAAAATTTCGGTCATCTAAAATATGTTAACATTGTCTTAACCTATTTTATAATAAAGAAATTAGATTGAAGAGCCAAAAACAATTTTCAGAATCGGGAATTGAGATGCACTTCGGGTTCTCTAAACCATCAAACTTACGCAATTTCAATGAAAATATCAGTTTTTTCGTCAATATTTCATTGGGGTAGGGGTACGTTTAATTGCGCTATAGAATGTATCGGGCATGAAAATTGTAAAAACGTGGGTTCTTTGTAAAGCTCATACAATAAGCAATCATTTGATACCTCGTTTTTATAACTTGAAAGCATTTTGTCAACATTTTGAAGCAACTGAAAGAAAAACTTTAAACGAAAAACGAAATTTTCCAAAATTTCTGTAGGTGGGTCTAAAAATGGGCCAAATTCCCCAAGTGCGTGCAGGTTATGCTTGTGTTAACATGTTTTATTTTGAAGAGGGGATGTATGCGGACTTAAAAAAATAGGTGGGGTTCGGAAGTTGGGGAGGGGGTGCACGGGGGGTTATTCCAGCCCATGGACTATTGTATCATTGTTTATTTCATAGAATTGGACCAGAGGGTAGACCGATCATATGATGATAACCATCCATATCAGTGATTATTCAGTCGTGATGAAAATAGAACGGTGGTAGTAAATTGCCTAACCGAACAACCATTTTCCTGTAGTCAAAGAAACTGTACATGTAAGTAAATATAGATTATTGAATATCACATTTTGATACATCCAATCATTGTTGAAGTCGTATTGATGAAGTCCTCCATGGTGACTTTAAGATGAATGAATGAAGCCCCATGGTGACTTTAAGATGAAGAACGACAATAAAAGCATATTCCATCGCTTGGTTTTACCATGTATTTTTGAAGACTTTGTCGCATGTGCAGGCAAATTCGGGTGACATATTGCTATTTTACGTTTCTTCTCATTACACTCTATTTTTCTTCTTGTTCCAAAATTTCTTTACCCCGTTCGGGTCTTGGTGAATAATAGGTCCAAAGCGCACACCTACGAGTTTTAAGTAAAATTCTTCTAATGTAAGCGACAAATCTGTCGTGTGTTAACGACCCGTGGTGGTAGAGGACGTGATCCTGATAGTTTAAACATACTCGCTTTTTGCTGTTGTATTTTGTCTACAGCATATATTGGAGCTGCTGGCGGTATTGTTGATAAAAAATTAATCTTCATGCGCTTGCTGTTGGAATGTCTGTAGACATATCTATCACATTATGTTCCATTCATATTCCATCTAAAGTTTATCCAAGTGTCAATAAACTTAAGACATTGACAGACTAACTACCTTCATCATTCATTTTAAGGATATAATCCACTATAGAATAGTTCTTCTTTAACTGATAATGGTCAGAAAATTGAAGACTAAAGGTGACATCAATGTTTATTTATTTTAAATGACGGTTCAGACATATATTTTCAACCCGGGAATGGGGCTTTTATAGCTAAACGCCTAGCTACAGTATGGTGCAGATATAACCTCTCGTCCAAGTTAACTTAGGGAGTAGTCATGAGAATAGTCCGTTATTAACTTGGTGCAGTCATGGTATCCTAACTGCTCTGCCCCGTCATAGAGCGCTGACTGCTCTTACAAGTCATAGAAGCCCTGACCGCTCTAACCTGTCATAGAATCCTTATTGCTCTGTCCAAGAAGATAAAATTAATTCATCAAGAATCGAAGTAAGCAAAGTAAATTTCATTCAAAGTTAGTAAGAGTAAAACAAGAACTGTAAATACTCTAAATTTAATTACATAAATGCAGTCTGGACTCTATGACAGGTTATAGCAATCAGAATTCTATGACAAATTAGAGCGGTCTATGACTGGTCTAAGTTGACTTAAAACCGGTCCTAAAGTAATTGAGAGGAGCTTTTATGACTGCTTAAATGTTAATTGGCGAGAGCTTTTTTCACCATTCTTTATAACTGACCCATCTCTTTTAGATTTGTCATTGAAAGTAAATGAAAACTTGTGTAGTAATAGTCATTTTTCAATTAATCTTGAAGAACTTTTTTCCTCAATTACTACAAAGCTATGGAGATTCAAATTCGACAACAACCTTAACGAACTTTGTTTTGAAACTAAATTGCCATGCACTTATGCATAAAGTTTGGAATATGATTTAGAAATATAGAATATGAAATGACAAAAACATAAGTAAGAAAACTCATCCTTTTGAGACACGATAATTAAATTAATAGCACACATGTATGTAGATCTATTGGGGAAATTTTAATATTGTCTTGTCCGATACAAAAATCACCATCTATTGAATAATGATCATCAGTACAAAAATTCAAAGTAAATTCTCCGAAATCTGTCTTCTCACTTGGAAATTCTCATACCCCATTGACATGTCTTAGTTAAATGTACATCGGCAAACGATTACCAAGGCAAAAGGAGTAAAGCGGAAATTCTTACATAAATAAATAATAAAAAAATAAGCGATTTATTTTCAACAAGAATTGGGAGAATATGTCAAAGGCAAAGCAAATAAACAAAAAACGAACAAGAACGCCACAAAACTAGAGCACAGGCAGATTTTAGCATCACAAGTTGGTACGGAAGAGCAAGTATGATTTGCTGCACACATGGCACCCATCACACAGCCAGCTGGATTATAGTGT
Organism: Modiolus philippinarum; assembly: GCA_002080025.1. Classification (NCBI taxonomy): domain Eukaryota; kingdom Metazoa; phylum Mollusca; class Bivalvia; order Mytilida; family Modiolidae; genus Modiolus; species Modiolus philippinarum. Next base: position 79,753 of record MJUU01036054.1, read on the forward strand.
TGAAAAATCTGTTTGGTGGCTAATCTGTTAATGTCTTATTCTTATGTCATTTCCCAGTTGACATTCACTTCCCACTAGAAATTTTCTATTTCTTCTGAATTGACATTTCGATATAATTTAAATTGATATATTTAAATTGAACTAAAAATGTTATTTTTTCAAACTACATGTTAGACCTGAAAAATATTAACTGGTAATACAGAAATTTAAAGTGAAAATTGTCTTCCCAGAAGTAAGAAATGTTACCTTGGAAGTGAGAATTCTGAATTTCGAAGAGAGAAAAGCCAAGGTTGCAGTGATAAATCACTACTCGAAACTTAAATATTGCAATTTTGAACTGAGAAATTTCAAATTGAATTGAGGAATATCAACTTAAAAGGGAGAAGTATCAAGTTGAAAGTAAGAAGGTTTCTCTAAAAAATATCACCACTGGTCTATTGATGCATTCTCATAATGGTTAAGATTTCTCACTTTTGAGTATTGTTTAATTTTTAATGAAAATCTTCCATTTAAAAAGAAAACGATTAACATTCGTTGACCTTTTAGTGAGGAAATGTTAACATGGAAACAAGAATCGATTTTGGTTGAAAAATCTCTTCCACCAATTATCAACGTTGTTTCAACGATGATTTTTCTGCTGTTTAGATACATATAAGCATTAATGCTTTAGAACTCAATTCATTTGGAAATTCAAGAAATAATCCATGGCAGGTATATGGTATATGGCAGGTATATCAGGCTGGGCCTTTATAATCGAATTAACCTAACGCGGTAGCGAAATTTTATATTTACGAATATAAAGACTACGCCAGTAATTAAATGACAACAACCATATACCTGACATAAATTTCCATTCTAATATGACAGAAAATAAAATTTTCCATTATGGAGCGACCTAAGAAAAGGCTGATTTTTTGTCTCCATTTCTGTCTGTATTTATGACGTCATACTACACAATCTGACGTTTTCAAACAGATGCAAGTTCAAATCCAAATCGCTAGCAAAATATAAATTTCCATGTCTGAATTTCATGTGTTAGTTCAAAAGTGTTTTTTAGTCATGCGGGGATTTATGGACACACAGTTGCTTGGAAGGAAGCCAAACATGATAGCGGATTGTCCAGTACCGTAGACTGACATGAAGCCTTTAAGTGATAAATACATTTTAAAGTTTTGCAGGCCAAATGGGATCTGCAAATAAATAATAAACTGCCGTCGGTAAACAAGTTAACTTTGTTCCTACGGTAAAAACCGTAAGGAACAGGTGGCTGATTTTTTGTCTCCATTTCTGTTTGTATTTATGACGTCATACTACACAATCTGACGTTTTCAAACAGATGCAAGTTCAAATCCAAATCGTTAGCAAAATATAAATTTCCATGTCTGAATTTCATGTGTTAGTTCAAAAGTGTTTTTTAGTCATGCGGGGATTTATGGACACACAGTTGCTTGCAAGGAAGCCAAACATGATAGCGGATTGTCCAGTACCGTACACTGACATGAAGCCTTTAAGTGATAAATACATTTTAAAGTTTTGCAGGCCAAATGGGATCTGCAAATAAATAATAAACTGCCGTCGGTAAACAAGTTAACTTTGTTCCTACGGTAAAAACCGTAGGGAACAGGTGGTGTTGACCCGATGTCGTAAAGGACACACTAGAACAACACATAGTTTTATATTAAACAGTGATGACCGACCTGAATGTATTCCATGCAATTGTCCTTTTAACATGCAACGTGTTTTAATTGAATGTTTAGATGTTGCCGAAATCAGGTGTGATTTTTATTCTGCTAATTGCCTTAAAGACCTTTTTACGAACGTCGCTGGCGACAAAATCGTTCATTTTTTGAAAGCGATCAATTTATTTGATAAGATTTAAACGGATTTATGATCTTAAATTTTCTAATAATTGTAACGCTAAACGTTAAACTAACACTTCTTCTATAATGTTTTTAATATTTTACAAAAGGTTTATAGTTTTATATTGATATTTTTATTTATTTATCATAATCGTTCAATATACTTAACAGTTCTCGCTACAATATAGCTAAGATATTGCTTAAGTCGGCGCAAAACAACAATCAATCAAAAATGTTTTAACCCTTATTTCCTTCGTTTATCAAAAGAACGAACTTGAAACATATGTGCTTTAATCCTTTTTATTCGTATTTCAATGCATTTGCGCATGTACTTAGTTTTATGTTATTATGGAATAAAACACTAGTTGACAATTCACAAGAGCCATGTTAGAAGAAGTTTTATCCAGTTGAACAAACTACTATACAAAGTTTAAAGTTCCACATAATTATTTTCGAAATGATTAAACAATTCGTATATGTCTGTTTTCAAGATGTGATGAATCCTTGTTGTCCTGACTACTACTATATATGGAGTAATGCTGTCGATTACTGTGTTTCAAGACAAAATTTATTGTATCAGGAATCAAATCCAGGAAATTGTACAACTTGGTTAAGCCCTTTCAGAAGGTTAAAGAAATCTCGACGAGGTAATAGGTTCATTTATTTTAATTCTGTGACGATAACAATATCAGATATTGAATTTTAACTACATGTATATTGACTTCCTTCTTTTCAGTAGATGAGAAGTAAATAACTAAAGCAAAAACAACCTGTACTATTACAGGTATGAACGCCTTCGTTTCTAATGATTTGCACTTTGCTAACATAAGTTGAAACATTATCTTCCATGCTCTTCTCTTCAGTGCTTTAAATATGAGGTTTAAAATTGAAGTTCTATTTTGTTAAAATTTGATACAGATTTACATAAGATATATACGCAAGATATCTCACCATCATTAAAATTGGTCGTTAAAGACATATCTCACCATCATTAAAATTGGTCGTTAAAGACATAACTTTATTCCACTGCTCTTAACTTTAATACTGTGAGTAAATATATACATGTAACCAAATACCGAAGTTGATGTGAATATAGTTTCTGCGTATGACCATTTCGACAGTTCATGTCTTTTTGTAAACCAAATTATGTGTAAAAGCTGATAGAGAAAAAACTGCCAGTCAGATCTTAATAAAAATGCCAAAATCAACTAAGGACAGAACTATGGTGAATATCCTTGTGGACCTACAGCCCCTCAGCAGAGGCATCGGCCCAGTGGTAATAAATAACAAAATACCGTGGTTAGTGTGAATTTAGTTTATTGCACATTTACGAAATATTTCAATTTTAAGATATGAGGATTTTCAACGAACTTATACATTGTATATAGATATACTCCTCACATTGTTTCAATTCGTCAAAGTGTAAATTATGTTCTTCATACCTTGGATATATGTTTTATTGTTTTTAATAAACATGGTGAGATGCGATTGTCGGTGACCATTGAATATTTATCAGTATTTTAAAAAGTTTTTGCTTTGCTCTCTGTGACATGAGCTTGGTGACTCAGTAACAGTGCATATCAACTCTATTGCCGCGAGATTTTGCTAATGATTTTATGAAGATATGGTGTGATCAATTCAACGAAGAAAAGAAAGTATAGTGATTTTATCAGAGAATAACCAAAGCAAGAAATATGAGCTTGTGTACTTAATTTTGAATTTGTAAATTCTGTAGTTAACGTTTGGTATGTAGAAAAATTATATTTGATTTGACTATGCCACATTTACATTTATAACTCTATATGAATTCCTTAAAATTTCTTTATGGTGTATTATGACTTGTTTTGATAATGCAACAAAAATGTATGAAGGGTAACTAGAACTTTTACTTTAAGGTAGATAGACACTGTTGCGCTGCGCAATACAATCGCGCATAAGAAAAAATAAAGAGTCGGGTACGGGGTAGGTTTGATTTTCGGACCGGAATAGTAATTTGACGGCTTTTCCTTTGTGACGTCATAATTGAATGACAAATGTGAAACGTCATACTTCGTTTACTTTGCCGCGAATTAACTCCATTTTCCCGAAAATAATGTTTCATCCGGAAACTTTGTAAAATATCTCCGTTAAAAGCATGGTGACATACTCATTTTTTAATTGTAACCAATAAATTACATCATAAACTATCTGTTCACAAAAATATATCAAATTCTCATGGATAAAAAGTTCATTTCTATTAAGCTAAGATTTACCTTTCCGTATTTTCCCCGTGCATTCTTTGTAAACTTAGGTGAAAAAATGGCTAAAAATGAGCAAACTTTGATCTCAATTCTAGAAAAAACAAGCGTGGTGACCCATACTTTTTATTACAGATTTTGGGTAAGTAGGATTGATTCTTCAATTGTGCCGACTTACAGCAAAATCTCATGGATATGAATATTACTGTCTATCTACCTTAAGGATGTTAGCTGGTCATGTTTATGTATTTTCTGTCAGATTTTCGGAATTCTCTGGTTTTATCCATTTAAAAGGTTAATAACTTTTTGCCCGGTGACCCCCTAATTTTTTTCCTCATTTTCATTTAACACATCTTTTTGATCATTCTGACAAAATTCTATTTAATTGGTGTTATTTTGTCACATTCATTTTTGGATAAGCATTTCTCATGTTAAACCTATGAAAATTGCAGAGGAGTTCGGTTTCTAGCCATTTTTTTGAAACACTCGTTTCTGAAAGATTTCATCGGTAACCTATCAATTTTTTTGGCTTCAATTACTTCTTTTTCAATTTTCTAAATAAAAATCACATTTAATTTAAATCCCTGTTATTTTGAAATTGACCAGCGAACATCCTTAAGAAGAAACAAAATTTATTATATAGATTGCGGTGTAAGATTGAACTTTCTCAGTGAAATAAAAGTGATAATTAACTGTGAAATTATTTTCCATAATTTCAATCTAGGAAGTGACGTCACAATGGACGTTGTCAACGTTGTTGTTAAGTAAACGTCGCAGCGGATTAACATAGAAAACGTAGTTCATGCAATAAATCTTAAATTAAACCGTTATATATCTGAGAAGATCTATATAATAAAAACAATAACTAATCCCAGATTCTGATTATCGAAAATATTCAACTCATGATCGAAAAAGCGCTGTAATTCACTCATGCGCTACGCGCATTCGTGAATTACTGCGTTATTCGATCATTCGTTGAATAATTTGCGATAATCAGAATCTGGGATAAGTTATAGTATAAATAACTTCTGCAGCTTGGGTATTTTTGTATTCTACAATTTAACAAAGAAATTGTCTACATTACATGCATCCATACAATACCTGCTACCTCTGTTTCAAGTTTTTGAAAAAAAAACATGACTGTATGAAACATTGCTGTGTGTTTTTTATAGGTACAGTATCTGCTTGATAAAATGTTTGTGAAAAAAAATCAAGAGCAAAAATTACCCATTTAATCATCAAACAAATTCAAAAATAATAAACTATGGTCAACATATAAAAGATTAGTTTGACATTTAGAATACTGTACTTACTTAGGGTTTTCAACCATAATGTAATTGGCAAGTAATCAAAGTAAAACCTCTGTACTTATACATATGTATTTTAAGTTTCAAAGTGTCTGGCTATGAAGACTTATTGGACAATAAATGGAAGAGCCGAAATTTTATATCAATACAGAGACTGTAACGACCGATTGTGGTTTTGGTGCACAATTCAAGGTATTTGTAAGAATTTTTCAAACACCGCCGAAGTATCGTTGCATTGCATGTGCGTCAAATAAAGAATTCCAAACAATTACAAATCAAATTACAAATAAAAATAATACATCCTGTCGACTAAATCAAAAATAACATTAAACATAAGCACATTGTAGTCATATCAAATCAGGCTTAATCAGGTTTTTTTGATTTATCAAATTGGCTATAGGGGAAGGTTTGGGCCCAATAAAACTAGTTTAACCCCGCCACAGCAGGTTTACGCCTGTCCTAAGTCAGGAAATTTATAAAGCCTTAGTGCGTCTTGTCTTTTTTGTAGTTAGTTTACTTTATTTCTATAGGAGTCTAGGATGATGTTAATTTCGCTGAACTTGATTACTCTTTATTCAGGGACGGACTCCGACCTGCCGTTTGGTGTTGGTTTTCTCACCGTTCATTGAAGATCTTGTGGTGGCTTTGAGTTGTTATTACTCCCCTTTGGGTCATTGTCTCTTTGACACATTCCCCGTTTCCCTTCTTATTTCTATTAATGTAAAAAATAACGAATATTTCAAACATCAGGAGTGAGAAAGGTTAAGCAAATCATGTTCCGTATATGGCACCAATTACTTTGCTATTATGTCAATCCTGGGTAAAATCAAATCGGTATTGTCAAATCAGGGAAGATGTGAAATTGAACAAATAAATGCAAATAGTTTTTACAAATCAGACGTGTCTGAAGAACATTAATGGTAACCAGAAAATAATCTAGAAACTAAAACGGAAATCAAATGATCGTGATTTTATCTGTGAATCATAAAACATAATACTATCATTACCAAAAAAAAAAAAAAAAAACTAGTAAAAATCTAAGTGGTGTTAATAAGTCTTTTGGATCAGTTGTGAGGGCATGCAGGATAGAATGACAACATGAACAAATGCATGTATCATAAACCTTACAAAAAGGGAATTCCCTATTTGTACTTGCCGTTCACTTCAAGATAAAACTTTTACTCTTTTCATGTTTTTCTAGCCGGCAATTTAGCGGAGAGCTTCCCTTGACCCATCTTTTAAAATTACGTATTGATTTTTTTTCTCTCCTTTCAAGATTGAGGTCATGGGGTTTTGGGGTTTATTCGTAAAAACTATGATTTTACATTATAGAGAAATGGGACAGAAAAAGGGGAGGTTTGGGTACCAATAAATCGGTTTAATTCGTATGCTGGCCTTTGCTAGTGCCGGCACCAAGTCTCCTCTCGTTATTTACGTTTTTTACGAACGGATATGGAGTAAATGAACATGAGACAATAACACATATGTTTACTCTAACTGCAATAATTTTAATGAGCTGTATGGCCATTTCGGAAATTTATTCCTCATCCGCAGCACTAGAACCAAAAGAAAGGAAATCCATAATTTCCAAATATGTTAAAAGGCATAAAACAAAACGAAATCCAAATAATCAGTAATATCAAATATAGCTAAGGACGAAACTACGATGGTGGGAGTTGATCCTTCAGTTTTAGAATTTTAGTTTGACTTTTGTCTAATTTGTGTTTTTCCTGTGTAGTTACCTGGCAGATTGCTTCATGTAATTATAATTTTCAGCCAATGTAAGTTTTTCCTGTTATCCATTTTTAAAATATTGAGAAAGCCAAAAAAAAAATCAAGAATGATTAAAACCTTTCAAGTCAATTTTAGCCGTTTAAGGTACCACCTAATGTCTGAAATGAGACGGATAATTTTTTTCTCTTAACTATTTCTTTGTTTCTATAGTTATGTAGTAAACAGAAAATAAACCACGGAAACAGAACAATATTATTAAAAAAAAAACAACTGAAAAAACTCATTGTTTTAAAAAAAAGCCTCTACGCATTCATTTAAGAATTGAACGCATTATTTTGAAGTTTCATTGGAGTACTCAAAAGTTGACCGAAGCAATTCATTTGTGCATGACGTGTGTCCGGTCAACACTTTCATAATCTCTATTACACTTCAAAATTAAGCATTCAATCCTGTAACTACATTTAAAAAGGAACTTTTTTAAAAGGAAAGTACATCATGTACATTGGGATAATATTTTTACGAATTCACCCAAGATATGACAATATGCTAAATTGTTTTACATTTTATTGATATGCAACGTGATCAATGTTCACCTATCAAATGAGTATGCATGAAATGTAATTTTTTCCCTAACTCTGTATTCTTACGTGTAAGCTATTCATGTTTTCCTTACACAGCACAATTCAGGATTCATTATAAGAATTACAAAAAATAAATAATCCCCAATAAGTACAATCCGTGTGTTTCGTCTTTGATTGGTACCTTTCGTCTAAATGTATGAAATCTCTAGCGAGAGACATCGGGTAAATATTCATCGTCACCCTCCTTCTCAGTATTTCGTGTGGTATAAAACTATGAAATACATAGACTTTCTATTTTTGGGTTCTAGTGTTGCTGATGAAGAATTAATTTCCGAAATGGCCATACAGGTCTTTAAAATTATTGCAGTTGAAGTTAACATATGTGTTATGGTCTCATGATCATTTACTCCATATCCTTTTATAAAATACTACGAAAGGTAATTTGTGAACGACAACATATAGATTACAGAAAGACACTAAAAGTGGAAGTCATGAGCTGCTATTGACAAGCTGCCGTCTACCTGTCAATTTATATTTAAACGTTTAATGTCAACATGGTCAAAAAAGAATATATAATGTTGATTTGGTTTTTCTTTTCGGTTAATTTGGCAGGCAGAATTTGTTCTATAGTACTGAGAATTCAAAAATTTAAGAGTTGTGTACATTTTTACATTGTACACTTGATGGTTAAAAGTAATTTTACTTAAACATAATGTTTTACGTATTAATCCCTCTAGTATTGACTTGCACAATCGAGTGGATAGCCTGGCAGCAACATTTTAATGGCTTAATAACACTAGTTCATTTATATAAATTCTACTTTCCAGAGAAGATATGATATAAAGTTCCATTAACACATATACAATGTATATTTTTATACATAGTTTTCACATAGAGTCACACTTGTATATGTTTTGTTATCAAATCCAGTTAAGTTCATATTCAGTAACTGTACATGGCAGAATCATCTTGCATGTATTTAAATCTCTGCTGGCACATTAGAATCCAGGCAAAAGTAAGTGGTTAATTTTGACCTATATTTTCCGCTTGATCGACTGGCATTTACGTTTTCGGACGAGTTCAGATCGCAGTCATTCTGCATGGTAAAATCATCTTTCTTTTTATAGCATGCATCTCTGATGTTATGTCAACAGTCAGGCACAAATACCATGTGCCATAACGAGTCGAATTTTGCAATTGTTCATCACGTATGCTTTTCGAAATTATTTGCGTATTAGCACAATATGTAATTTTGCATGCGAAAAAAATCGCACATGCACTTAATTGTGGTACCACATTACATTGCTTACCCCTCTCTTTCTAAATTGGATCCAATCAGTTACAAGGAATGTATGGTCGGCTAATAAAAACCGGTTACTTTATTCAATATACATTAGATAAAAAGACGAATTTACACCATTGAACGAAACATAATATACTTATGCACAATCTAACAGCGTTATGTGATTTTCATGTCCAGATATTCAAAGTACAGAGGTAGTTTAAATTTCATTTAACGATTTATAATGTTAATTGTTGCATCATTCTGAGGAAGACGATGCGTAGTTTCATTTTATAATTAATTCTGTTTTTACGAATTTACTCTGTTTTTTACCTCGAATATCCTCAAAATATGGGCTTCAAATTTTTTCAACACTTGTCATTATATATATTTAACGTTATCAATGTCACATTTGTCTGAATTCAACTTCAACTGTCTTAGATATGTTCCGTTCTTGATTATTTCGTTTGGCTAATGCTGTCTCCATTTAAGTTCCATCTAAATTGCTATGTTCTTTTATTTTTGATTTTATAATTTCCCCCTTTTTGGTTTTTTGATGTTCTGCTGTTTGAAGAATAGTTGATTGTATGTTTAAGTATATACCTTAATGGAAGAAATTACTAAGATCATGAGAATTTTGTGTTTTGTAACCATCTTATCACAAAAATCTTCCTGTAATTGTCGGCTTATTACAATAATTGAGGTCCTTTGATATTATATATTTTGTATTGATCAAATTGTAAACGGCGATTCATGACTGTTTACTACTGTTTATATAAAGATTGTGTTGGAACAATGTACCCGGTAAAATTCTACCTTCATTCTCATTTTACATTTATAATATATCAAGTAGTAAGCTATTACTATATAATTATTCTTTGCACCTTTCAAAGCTGATCAAAGAGGCACTACACTATTTAAGCTTTGTAGGATGTTGGAGATAAGAAAGCTGTGGGTTTTCAAAAAAAAAGGAAAAAAAAAATTAGGCTGTTTTTTTTTGCAAATGGCAATAGTAGCCTTGGAAACAGAAAAAAAAGAGCAAAGAGATAAAACATGGTCCCAAATTATATATCTTTAAAGAATTTAGAAGCAATGTTTGAATTTGATACGTTAGTATAAGACATTTTTACTATTAATTGTCGAAACCGAAACCAAATCCGAAACCAAGACCGAAACCGAAACCAGCATATACAGAATGAATTGTGTTTGCAATGCTAAAACATTGCTTAGCTATTTTATTAGTTTAATTGTTTAGCGTTCTTTTTGAAATTGCTATATTGGACTTTCAATTTTGTTATCACTGCCATTCATTAAAACAATGTAGTAGAATGATTTTGGAATTCGATAACAGAATGCAAAATGTTTTAATTGTTTTACGCAACTGCCTTTATTGATACATTTTCATCCTTAATTATTTTCAACCTTTTATACGATCGCAAATGATATGGCACTGGCGCCGTTGTCGAGGTTGGTGTCTGTGGACAGCATAACTTTGATTCTAGGTGACGAATCATTATCAATATTTGGTATGACATTTCTTGCCACAACCGTAAGCTGGGACTCTGATTTTGGATTAATGGCCCCGACTTTTTTCAGAAAAAAGCCAAAAGGCAGGTAAATATGAGGTTTTTGTGTCTGTGGACAACATAACTTGAATTCTAGTAACCGGATCATTATCAAATTTTAGTGTAATGTTTCTTAGATAACGAGCAATCTAGTTTTTGTTTTTACTTTGTGCACTTGTCCAACCCTTTTCATAAAAAGGGGTTAAAATGTGTTAAGAAGAGGACTGGACTGTAGAAAGTATATAATGTATCTGATTTTGTGTGGGTTTCCATCAGTATTCGTCAGAATATTCCAAGTCTGGAGTTTGCATCGAATTTTATGTCGCATGTAACGTTCATTATATAAATGTATCGTATGCGATTGTCATAAAATGCGGAATACTTTTCCACTCAAAAACTAGGGTTTACGATCGGTATACATACATGTAGAATTTCACGAATAACGTGGAATTTCGCTTGAAATCTGCAGTTTCCGATCGAAATCCTACGAACCTATGCTTTTTCGTATTAAAACTGAAGTTTTCGATCGAAATCGGTATTGCGTTTAAATCAAATATGTTATAGGCCATGGGCTGAAATCACTTTCCGTGCACCCCCGCCACTTCCCATGTAGACCGATTTTTTTCAGTCCTCCTATATCCCTCTTCAAAATAAAACGTTAACACGAGCATAACCTACACGGATAGTCAGTATTAGTAATAGTTTTAACCGATGAAATATAAGAAAAGGAAATCGCAAAAAGGTATTTGAAATTTATCAAATCAGAAACGAAAACCGATATTTCGCCATTTGATATTTACATTTTAAAAGGATGTTATGTTTTACAAAACACATAAGAAGTTAGATTTTTAGTCTGCTGTTCAATTCAATCTTTATTCAGTTTTTTCAATTTTCTTTTACGTTGAAACTTTGTTTCGTCATATCATTTTGTATTAGATTTATATGTTCAATATACAAATATATATGAATCTTAGCATAACAAAGATATGATAAGCTAGATTTAAGGTTTGTGTTTTAAACTCAATCTTTAACAAAATAAATATATAGAAAATGAGAATGTTAGGGAATTTAATATGTTGGAAAATACACATTTTACGCATTTTTGAATAAAAAGGGCCTGAAAAGAGAGATTTCAAGTTTTTCTTTGAACTCAGAAAATGTTATATCATCATATTCTTCGGAAGAAGTTTTTTATGTTGTGAGTTACAAATTTCATGAATTTTGTTATAAACACGGTCTAAAAGGACATTTTTATATCAACATTTTAAGCTCAGTTTCTAAAAATGACCAAAAAAAAAGTTGGTTGAAAATGTTTTTCATCATATTCTTTCGAATCAGTTTTGAATATGGTGATATAGAATTTTCTTGAATCATAGCATAGATAATGGGGGATATAAAGAAATTACCGAACAGAATAGTTTTGACAGAAAAAGTATCATATTATCTCTGTAGTTTAAAATAGTTAATGTTTTATGAAATTTATATCCTGAATCTAAGCATAAATAAAGTGTTAACAAGTTGTGATTAGGGAAAATCTCCAGAAATGGCCACAATACCATAAAGTCTTTTTAATTTTTTTTAATGCATCCTTTCAAAGGAGTTTCATATGTTAGTGGTATGTTTAAGCATGAAAACGGTTTGAAAAGAAAAAGCTTACTTTTGATACCTCATTTATTCTAATTCATTAAATTTGTTTATCGCAACATTTGAAATTAATTCTAAAGGATGAATGATGAAAATGATGAAATAAAAGGTTAAAAACTAAAAAAAAATATGTCATCATATCCTTCAGATAGTAATAATAAATTCTATGATCAAATGCCTAACAGTAGTAGTTTTTGTCTACACATTATGCTCAATCATCAGTAATGACCGAATGAATTTATTTTTAATCTACATTTCATCATATCCTTTCGAATAAGTTTAATATGTTGCAATATAAAAGTTTCATGAATCTTAGCATAAATAATTAGGATAATAAAAAAAATCCGAACAGAATTTTTAAGGCAGGAAAAGTTAGATTTCTAGTGTGAAGTTTAAAACTGCCGTGCTTTTCTAAATTTTTTGTTCATAATTACCCAAAAGAAAAAAAATCAAAATCAAAATTGAAAAATGATAACATATTTTTTTTTTAATTTTGAATACTCAATTAACAGAAACGAAACACACTTCATTCTATACATGGATTTGGTTTCGGTTTCATACCCAGTCTTTTTAATATATTCGTTTACATGCTTGAAAATTTGTTCATTTTAGACATCATTTAGAGTTGGACTACCATAGGTCAATAGTTTGAGATTCACAAAACAATCAGTAGGTAGCCATCTGACATTTTGCAAAAGGTTATGTCTAGTACGTACACATCATAAACCAATCTAACTTTATTCCGTTAATTCATTGGTCTTTTAAACTCTATTTTGTCCGGTTTTTGTCTTTCCGTTTCATTTCAGTCTATACATAGACGAACTGAATATTACATCAACATGCTCTATTACTGTAATTATTGCATATTGTATATAGGAGAAGACTTTTATAAGTTGGGAAAACTTGTGTCTGTTCCCTTTTGCATTTTGTGAGCAAAATAAATAAGTTTAAACTAAAATTTCGACGATGAATAATAAAAATGTCATTTGAATGGATACCAATTTATGAGTAATTCGAGTTTTTTACCGTCATATAATTATCACATTCAAATTTTTGTACATTTTGTTGAACTAAGGATTAGCTCCCTCATGGAAGGCTGTGTCCTGATCTGATTTTGGCTTTCCATTTAGATGGTTATTTTTTTTCTATCAGTTTCAAAGAACTTTTGGTGTATGTTCTTCCAAATGTTAAGATTTTATCTGCACTAACGAGACTTTGGTTTTCGAAATGCTAAATGTACAGTAATTTCGGAATTTTGTTATTTTTCATTATTAATTTTGATCTTTTCGTTCCGCAAAAATTCTCGGAGACCATTGGCTTATATGAACATACTTAACAGAATTACTGAATATTACTTTCCAAAAGTCAGCACTACGACATTTCTCGTAATTACTGTGGTATTCGCAAAACATTTGTCATTAATGTGGGATGTAATTTAACAGAAGCATTAAACCTCTCTCTAAAACATGTCCGAGTAATTTCTCAGGTTAGTAGAATTAAATGTCGGTATGCTAAAGTAATTATAGTTATACCATTCAGAATAAGGTGTTATTGAAACATTCCATTATACGTTAGAAATCTGTGTAAATGTATGTGAATATTTTTTGTTCTTGCCACGTAGGTACAAAAAATGTTAAACATAAGCCAAAAATTCAATCCACGATTTCATTTACAGGTCAACTAATAAATTACATGTATATGCTTACGTGTAGTAAGTTTTTGGAAAAATCATATGTTGTTATTGTAAATAATCATATATTGTTATTGCAAATATTCTAACACTGTTATCGTGAAGAAACAACACCATACTTCCCAATCTCGAAATGAATATAATTAATATAACAAAATCAATCATGAGGGGATAGGGAAGTTCAAATTTATATACTGTACTGGAGCGTAAGGCCTGGGTAAAAATATGGTACCGAATTATTGCAAGAATATACTAAGATCCATACCCGAATAAGCAAATATCCGAATGTATGTATAACCATGAAATTTTAAGTATTGGGTTTTTGTGGGTTTTTGGTAAATTAAATATTTAAGATTTACATGTTTTATACAACTTTGTAGACATGACATTGAAATACAAGATATACTTGCTCCTGTGTCTACCAACGCACTAATTTGTTTGTTTCCTATTTTAACATTGATTGTATTTCTATTTAAGAGGGCTATCAGAGCCAAGACTGGCAGTTGTAGTGTGTGAAGAGTCATACATACGGCGAGTATGATGACTCTTGGTGGGGGGAATGTCACGGAGGTGCATACCTGAGTTGTATGCAGGTAGTCGATATATAGCCAGTAAAAATCGACTGAGCTAACGGAATATTTCTTTAGCTCATTCGGTAGCGAGGCTGGCTACGAAGCAAAAGGTCCAGGGTTCGATACCCGGACGAGGAGACACTGGTAGTAAAACAATGCTGATTTTCATGTACGGACTGACCCTCCGGTCACATTGGCGCTCCAACTAAAAGACCCACAATGGATAGAACAAGAAAACTATGACCGGGATCCTGACAACGGTCGGTCATCCTGTAACCAGGCCCAAACGGTCCGATATGTTAAGACCCAGTTATAGTCCTTTAGATGGGGAATAACTCACATGGTTCCTTATTCTTGTAGTGTAAAGTCAAAGTTCTCAATCAATAACAATTGATTTAACAACAATAATATATAGATTGCAAATTTCACATTCCACAATATTAAATATGTAAAACTGAATCTTCAAAACTGAATAACATAAGTTTCCATTAAGTACCTAACTGTCTAACTATTTGACTATATCTTTTTGTATCAAAGCTTGCATATTTTATACCCTAAGTATTACTTATTAGATAACAGTTAATCTTATTGACAAATTCAATTTCTTTATGACAATACAACAATAAAAGCTTATTTTCCCAATGACCATACCAACTGTTAATATTACACAATGTGCTAATTTGGATTATATAAATCTGTTTGTTTGTTGACATACCCTAAAGCCATAACGATAAAATATGAAATACTTGGTTAAACTTTAAATTAATAATTTTGTGACATAATAATTATCACACTTAATGTTATAAAGAATTTATGTAAAACTTGTTATATAGCAATTTCCAAATCTTAAATATTTAATTTACCAAAAACCCACAAAAACCCAATACTTAAAATTTCATGGTTATATATGCACCAATTTAAAAATATTTGGCGCGTTACTAGAAAAGAGGAAGACTATCTTGAAACTGACAGTTTCCACTTGCTCTGAATGAATACATCTACCACAAACTGCAAAATGCAGAGCAAATCAATACTATATTTGGTGCAATTAGACCCAAATATCTAAAGGCAGAGAAAATCTGAGTATGAAATTAATTCACTAGAATTTAAAAAAAGGACCCGAATTAGAAGTATGTCTCCGTATACAATAACATAGGTAGTCCCTACTCTCCACAATTAGATTTGGAAGGTTACAGCAGTTTATGATCTACTAATATCAATTAATGTATGTAAATTGTTTCAATATATTTTAATCCGTCAGGACGGACACCTGAATTTCTGGAATATGACACACCAGTGCTTTGGAACACAAGTATTGCTACAGACGTGCGTGGAGAAATCAACGGTGATGTGCAAAAGACAGGTTAGAACTTTTCAAACGAATTTGAGTAAGAGTTGAGTAAGTAGCTGCGTTTTTTGTCAATATGTCTTTTGAAAGAGAAACCAAATGCTAGATTAAGGAAGTACGATTGTCAGAAATTTTGTAATTAGAATTAAAATTCTGACCTTTCGTTTTGAAGAGCACTACTAATGGAACAACTTGAGCGAAAAATTTTGAAAATCCATGTAGGAATTTTTGAGATATAAGACGTCAAAATTTTGGCGGGAAACAGATCTCTCTAGAGTTTTCCTTCAATTTGCATGTTTATAGGCCTTCAAATATATGAAATTATAATTGGAAGTTGATTAAATTTTATACACAGTCTATTTTTTAAGTGACTTATGACGAAGACAATGTAATCCATGAGCAAAAAATTTTAGCACTGTTTGAATGGATAAAACCCGAGGATATAGAATGCTTCTGAAATCTAACGCTAGTACTCCCTTAATTAATTAGCAAAAAATACTTCATTTTTATCAGAGTCAGAGAAAATGTGAAATCAAAATGCCAAAGATACGTTCCTTGCAATGGGTAATTGTATATATATGTAATAATTCATATGCATTCTTCATTCGACGCATTACTCGTATGAAAAGGACTAGTAGTACCAAAACATGACGTCTGTATAGCAGTTTATATGTTTTTTAAAATATTTTTGAGATGTATTGACTAGCGATCTTTGTTTATAGGTGTTTAGATTAAATAATTAAGAAAGGAATGAATAAAAAAAGACAAAATCATTTTTATGCACCTCGTATGCAGTATTCAAGAAAGATCCAACATAGGCCCAAAACTATAAGATCCATCATGTGTGTTTCCTGGAAGATTGGTACTTCGTAATATCGGTTGTACTTATGCATTTTCAAATCATATAAAACATATTATTCAAAACATTATTTATGGATTAATGAAGGAATAAATACACTGTACTTGATTCTCTTTTAAAAGAATTTTAGTTTCATTATTAAGGAGCATTTACGCCTGACCGACTGACCATTGGAAATTAAAGCACAGCTTTGCATGTCTTATGAAATTGACTTTCTAACTTGCCATACCTTTCCAACAATTTAACTTTCCCGGAATTGCTGCACCGGTGTTTGACAACGCCTAACAACTTGAAAGAAAAAAAATAGAGTATTACAATAACTACTTTCTCTGTTATACCGTTTGTATCCACAGTTATCCGATTATTGACCCATTTCGATTTCTTTGGTACTTGTAACTGTCAGTTAAGTTGAATATACCTCATGCGAAACATCACTGCTTTCCAAGGAAGGTGATGAGGTATCATTTCTTTTAGAACGCTGACGTATTGTTAATGTAGAGATAGACCAATTTTGATAAGAGACAGAAAAGTAGTCTTTCGAAGTAATTTATAGAGAGTTATAGAACGAAATAAGCTGCTTTAGTTTGCCTACAGTTAAAGAGTCTTCAATCTTTGACTTTAATGTCACAAGATCTGGTGGTTTGTATTAAATGATAAATTCAATATTAAATGGCTAATTGCAGAACTCATAATTAATGCAATTTTGGTAATTCGTGATCATGATTTGATTACATTTATTGGAACGAAAAAGAAAGAAATAAGCTTCCAACAATTACGTTATTGTAGATAACAAAAATGTTTTGATATTTTCAGGTAATGTCGCCTCTGAAAATTCGCGACATTAACTGGAAGTAAATTTTTATAGATATTGTTACAAAGAGTGTTGATTCTATATTTTGCAGAAATCATCGGTTCTGTAAATGGAGTTTTGTTAGCATTGTGTATTTGTGTGGCTGTCGTTTTCATCATCAGGTAAATATACTTATAAAATGTTTTTCTATTCTTAACACATTTCAAACGGTGTTACCTTTTATTTCGATTTTCAATTATTTGGTCTCCTTGTAATTACACCTTTGCTAACACTGTAAGGAATTTTTATGATATGACACCAAACTGTTAATCTAAGAACTTTTGTTATGATTAGGTGTCTGCAGGGTATTATTTTATTATTATGGAATTTTGTGATTTTCTGTGTAAAAACATAATAGTATTATTGTTAAAAATAAAATGTGAAATTTTGGGGTCACTGTGCATTTAAGCACAAAAACTGAAATTGGAAATATAAGGATTTAACATACAAATGATTATATGAGAGGATAACTTTAAGAATCCATTCTAGATTTTGTTCATAATTTGCATGTGTTTTGAAATCATTGCATATTTAACATTTAAAAAATAAGGGGACACCTTTGAAATAAAAGAGAATCTTAATTTCTCTAGTGATATCCATATAAAATTCTTTTAACAAATAATCTCCATTGAACAATTTCTGTGTTCTGAAAATCTAGCAACAGATTGAAAGCACATGCATCCGCCTTTGTGTAACGAAAAGGTTGAAAAGTGATAAGGAATGAAAATTTTAAATACTCTGGAACTATCTTTACATTTTAAATCACCATTTTGTCATACCAAGAAATCAGTATCGGTTTGCTCATTTGCATACCTGGACCTATACCTTTACATTGACAACTCAGGACGTCTCAAAACAAAACTTTACGACAAGCGTGATGATTTCGACTTTCCAATAGTGAATTTCCCGTTTTTGAGCAGTAATATTCCCACTTCTCCGGCATATGGCGTGTACATTTCACAACTCATTCGCTATTGCCGTGCCTGTGGTTTGTACACCGTTATTGTCAACAAAGCGTAATTGCTGTCTCAAAAACTTATACATCAAGGGTATGTTCAGTCACTGTTGCAATTGTCACTTCAGAAGTTTAACGGTCGTCACCACGATTTGACAGACCATTACAATGTTTCTGTTTCACAAAGAAGAACATACATCTTTGGGTAGATCCAGAGTTTGTTACCGGACTAACTAACACCGACAGTGACAAAATCGGACTTTTCACCAGCAGTGTGACGGATGCCACCCGTGGAGCAGATCATTCTTACCCTTCCGGAGCACCTGATGATACCTCAGTTTTTATAGGGGTTCACACTGCTAGTGCTTTAGTTTTGTGGCGTTTTTGTTCATTTTTTTTGGTTTGTTTTGTCTTTGTCATACTGTCTCAATTCGTGTTGCTGTGAATTGCCGTGATTTTGGATTTATGATTTTAGAATTTCCCCTTTCCTAGTTCTTGGTTTAAACAATATTTATTTCAATAAACTTCACAAAATACACAATACACAAATTACAGACTACGGGGATTCGGAAACTAGAATAACTAATATAAATCCGTTTTCCTAGTTCTTGCGTCGGTATTCGTTTGCCGATGTATTGCATATTATAATTGCTGGATCAAATTCGGGTATCAGAATCCCTATTGGACTGATTGGCGAAATAACGGAAAACAGCTATATTTACTTTAAGATGGGTTGTAGAACAAGTGCGGGGACATTTTGGTAGAATATTTAGTAATGAATCACCAGAGTCCTATCAGATTGGCCTCGCAGATACTCTCGAGGTTCTTCGGTCCCTTGAAAATTTGAAGCGAGATACCTTTAACATTTCATTATAAATATTTTGTAAAAATGGCTGAAAAGGTCGATTTCTCATGCTTCATTGCCAAACTTTTCCCACAAAGTCATTACAAAAACAAGTTGCGCCGCAGAAATAAAAACTTCCAATCTCAATAAAAATGCCACAACAAACCGTATTCGTGTAGAATTTACAGTCGATGTTCCCAAGGAAGGTAAAAATGCATCGATTTCAAAACGTATCAAGCCATAAAAGAGTCATTCTACCGAAACAGCAGTTTTTCTTTCCAAGAAATGAAGTTGGTTTAAATGAATACTTTAATATCTTTAAAGAAAGAAAGATTATTGAGCTTTACAAAACTACTGCCTGTAATTTGTATTTTTCGCCTGACTGGTTGCTATAGTAACAAAAATAAAAGGAACTGGCATGAAGGTTCCATCCTGTTACCAATATGATCAATATTTTAAAATGTCTAAACCAGGCGGAAGAGACAATATGAATTTATATTTTCCTTGATAAATGTTGACAGAAATGATCACATTTGATAAAATCTATTCTGAATTTCCTGTAATATAAATAAGTATAGAAAAAAAATACCCCTTTCCTAGTACCTTTGACGTTTGGTTAGCATTTTTTCAGTTTGGTCTAGGATTCAAACATATTTCCAGAAATCTTAGAATACAAGTAGTTTTGCAAACTGAGATGAATTTATCTGATAGAGAATGCTCTAAGCTTAACTCACAAAGCAATATTATTTTAGTTCATAAGAATCTTTAGAATAAAATTGCAGATTTAGTAATAGTAACAGCATAATTCACTGTAACAAAAAAACTATTAGTAACAGGAGGGAAGATTTTATTCCTTGCTGTTACTTTTATATTCTGTGCTGTTACCAATTTTTCCATACTGTTACTGTTCATAAATATTCAATTGTTCCAATTTTTCTAGTTGTGCCGATTAGTAAACATATTTTGTTTGAAAAATAAAAAAAAACGATATTTTTTTTACTCATTGTACTCCCCTTTTACAAAATCCTTTTACAATCCTGTAGAAATTTGTAATTAACTGTTCTTTTCTCCTTCCTGTTACATCTTAAGATTATGTGCTATTACTTTTATCCGAGTTTTTACTACTTTGTACACTTATAATATTTCTAAATCTGATCAAAACGAATTAAAGTATTTGGCTATCATTATTACTCAAAGCATTCGTTAAAAGGACCCTTGTTTAGTTTTTAATGAAATAAAAACATTGAAAAAATTATTTTGTTCCCTTTTGTTATCTCATGAAGGGTAACAGGACAGAAGGTAACATAACTTTTCGATATTTTTCAAGCTTTCCAGGAAAACCCTATGATTGCTTCACAACCTTCAAATATTATTTATAATGTACCCATATTACACTTAATATATTGTAATGTTGTCCAAAAGATATTTTTTCTTACTGAAAAACACTTAGTAACATCATAGCAGTAGTTCCTACCTTTGATGTCTTATGATTTTAAATTTGTGCGCTCTACAAACCTGCCCCATGTTCCAATCGCCGCAGGTTGTGAATTTCTACAGGTGCATTGTGGTTAAATGATCAGGCTCAGATCGGTGTTTTAGTAAACATAAAATTATTTCATGGTAACAGCAAGGAATTCAAAAGTCTAGACAGACCTAAAAACCTTAAAATTGTATATAAAATAACCTTAATTTCAAGTAAAACTGTTATTTTTTGTTTCTTTATGTTCTATTCTTATATTTAATTAATAGGACTTGTTATTCGTTGGTCAATTTTTATGCGTCTGTGAAGTTTGATAATCTAGCTCTGGACTTCCTTGATTGTTGGGTAATTAAACTCTTTGAATATTACTTTTATTATCAAAAATTCAATGAAAATGCATTTAATGGCAGAAAATAAGGTTATCTTCCCAAAACATTCTTTGCCAGGTGTAAAAAAAGAGGAATTACATCAATATTGCTATTTTAACGCCGTGGACAAAAAACCTGCACTTTCAGTAGAATGACTCATAACTAGACTTTTCCTTAAAATTCATAACTGGCGTTTTGTTTTGACATTTAATACATCAAACTGAAATGTCAAGGTGGGATTAAAAAAGAAATCAGTCACGGTTAAACCAAACTAATATGTTATATTACCCACCTCTCCCACCGACGATTTTTTCGTACCTCAAAAATAGTCGGTAGTGGAGTTGGGTAATATAACATATTAGTATTGTGTTTAAAAAAAAAATCCCGAAGGAGAAAATAGTTACACAGAAAAAGTGAGAAAAAAATTTTGACCCCCCTCCCCCCAAAAAAAAAAATTCCTGAAGTTCAGCAATTAAAGAATTACTGGGTAATACACAATAAAGAAAAAAATAATATGAATTACCGAGTACTACACAATAAAGAAAAAAATTATATGAATTACTGGGTAATACACAATAAAGAAAAAAATTATATGAATTACTGGGTAATACACAATAAAAAAATTAACATATATACACAAAAAAAAAGAAAATTAAAATATGAATTACCGAGTAATACACAATGAAAGTTAGATAACTCTGTCGTGAAAGTTGTATTACCCGGTAATTGTCAATAAACAGCCAGTTCATTATGTACTGACATCGCATTGATTTTTGTTGATTAAAATACGCTATTTATAAGACATGATATTTAAATAGACTACTTCTACATTTCAATTTAAATGACAAACCAAGCGTACTGTATATCAATAATGAATGCGTAATTGGATTGTTGATGTTTAAATGTATAAATTTGAGATTTAAATGGCTTCGTATGTTTTTTATGTCTTGCCTTTTTGTTTGTCATGTCAAACGAAAATTTTGTTTAAACTGTAATTAACAAATTAATGCCTTAAAAATGAAGCAACCAACAGTCCCAGATTTATATCCAGAATTACCTATAGAAGACGGACAAAATTATAGACTACAAAAAATAACAGAAATAGAAAAAACGTTGATTAATGAAAGAGATAAACGTAAATCACTATACAAGAAATATAAACGAGGAGTTAATGCAACGGATGGTGTCGATACAAGTCTAATTTCAATATATGTTGTTTTAGCAGGTGTAGGAATTGCAGTTCCTTTTTTACTTCCCATACAAATCGCAGCTATTGTATGTGGAAGTTTAGGTGCTTGTGTTAAACTTATTAGACGTAAACTTACAACAAAATCAAAGAAACATTACGAAATTAAAACAATGGCAGAATGTAAACTAAACAGTTTAAAAAATTTAATATCAAAAGCTTTGACTGATGGACGAATAAATGAAAATGAATTTAAATTAGTTTTAGATGAATTAGAAAAATATAATGAAATGAAAGAAAATATACGTACACAACAAACACAAACAAGAATGAATGACAGTGAAAGAAAGAAATTGATTG